>CDMY01000610.1:16516-34030 GCA_001179505.1 Vitrella brassicaformis | reverse complement strand
GCAATGCAGCCATCCCCCTCCTCCAGTTCTTCGGTGTGCGAAGGGCGGATGAGTGCGAGTGGGAGACGTCGAGGCGACCGAGGACAAGGTCACCAGCTTCATGCGCAAACAGAAGAACGACCACACGGGGCAAGGGCTGCGCCTGCAGCTGCCGGGCAAGCCCTCCCGGTTCCCGCACTTCGCAAAGAGCAGGGCACACCCCTCATCCGTCCCAAAGCGGGCGAACGCGCCAACACACAAAGGAACCAACCCAGCCGGTCGTCCTGGAACAGGGCCCTCAAGCGGGCGGCGCAAGAAGTGGGCATGCAGACGCGGGTATCGTCACACTCCCTCCGCAATGGGGGCGCATCGAAGGCCTGTGAACACACAGACACCGTAGGCATGTCAGCGAGAGCGTAGTAGAGCGTACCAGTGTACAATAGCAGAGAGAAACGCCGTGGAGAAAGCTGTGACGAAACAGCAAAACAACGCAGAGCACTGGGCGTAAGGGGAGGGGCGAACGAGTGAGTGCAACGAGTGAAGCGCATCAAAGACAGACATCACCTGCATCGAAACACACACATACAGGAGGGTCGTCTGCGTCGATCTGCGCCAGATCTGGCCTCCTATCTTCACCGCTCACCGTGGTCGTTGGGAGCACGCGCGCGCGTGTCGGGCTCGAGGCCGGTTGGGCCTGGGCCATTGATTGCGGTGAAGATAGGACAGATCAGGCAGGCAGATCAGCAGACAGGCACGCTCGCAGTGCGAGCACACATCGGTGCGGAGGCGAACGTATGGGAGCGTAAGGATGGTACGTCCGGTCGCGGACGTACGTGCAGCGGAGCACACACATCAGGCAGAGGCGCAGTAGCGACTCTGCCTCCAGCGAGCTCACTAGCTCGCCTGCTCGCCTTCTTCCGTGTAACGATCTCCGGGCTCGCGATTTGGAGCTCGTCCCTCGTATTCGCAAACGACCCACCCACCCGAACACATTCATGTTCTCCCGCCGGTCTCCCCCGCACGCGCGCGCGTGTCGGGCTCGAGGCCGGTTGGGCCTGGGCCATTGATTGCGCACGTTCAGATCCATTGAAACACGCACTCACACTCTCAGAATCTCAGCCAGTGTCTCACTCATCACTCATCGGCCTTTCTGTTTCATCCGGCTTCGGCAGCTCCTCGGCTGCCCCGCCCTCTCCCTCGTCAAGCTGCATGGTCTCCCCACCCTGATCGACTTGTTGGGTGTCATCCTGCTCGCGCAGCACCCCGCCGCGCAGCCCTGGTGGCGGCCTAACGGCGTTGACATCTGGGATGGGGAGAGGTCTGGCTGCGGCGGGGGGTGGGAGGGGCGGTGGCGGGAAGGATGGCGGGGCGGTGGTGGGGGCGTTGCGCTTGACGATCTCCTGGTTCTTGTCGTCCAGCAGCCGCCACATGGCCTCGACGTCACTCACCAGACGGGCGGTGCCGCTCTCGGAGGGCTGCACCCATGACACACGCACGGCAACGGCAGTGAATGTGATTCAATCGCATCAAGGGGTGTGGCGGCGTGTGTGCATGGGATGGATGCGGTGCGTACCTGTCTGTCGGTCTGGAAGGATTCGCTGAACTCGAGGGCCAGCTGTGTGGGCCTGGTTGATGACATGACGCCACACCAACACGACACACACAGGTGTGTGGTGTCTGTCGTGTGCACTGCACTGCACGTGGTCATTCAGCCAGCCGACGTCCGTACCTTTCCTTAAAGAGCGAGAAGACGTGTGCCAGCTCCATGCACTGGTCGAACAGCTCAAGCCGACCGAACACATACAGACCTGCAGACCCGCCACACACAGCAAACAAACGGACAGACGTGGCGCGGCGTATCTATGTGTCCGCACAAAGATCGTGTGTGGCGGGCAGGCGCGTACCGAGCCGTGCGCGTGACATGGCGACGACCAGCCTCCTGATGTCGCGGATGTGGCCCACACTGTTGGTCCGCACCAATGACAGCAGCACATCTGAACACACAAACAGACACATACACACAGGGAGGTGTCATCCCACAGGAAGGTGTCATCCCCTCGGCCTTTGCGTACAGTCGTTTTGTTGCCCTTGGTATCGGTCGACTGTCTCGATTTTGGCCGGCAGGCCGATGTTGGGATTCCATCCACACCTGACATATACGTATCCACACAGATGGATGCAGTATACATGAGTGAAGGCGAGCATAGCATGGTCGTGTGTCGATCTTGCTGGCCAGCCGGCTGACCTTTTCCTGACGACATCATTGAGTAGGGCCTTCTGGCCGTTATAGGTCGTCAGGAGGGTGATCTTGCTGGCGGGATACCCTACACAACACACACACACACATACACACAGAGAGAGAGAGACAGAGAGAGAGAGAGAGAGACGGATGTGAGTATGACTCACACAGGGTGCTTGCCGCTCACCAATGAGTCTCATGAACATGTAGAGTGCGACCATGTACTCGGCCTCGCCGAGGTTCTGGTAGAAGAAGGGCTGCGGGGCGCTCTCACCTCGACCGTCGAAGTCACCCACATCCACAAACTGGTACACGTGACACAGACCACCATTCGCCGTCTGGTGGAAGCAACCAACACACACATCAGCCACAACGAGCACACATAAGGACTGCCTGTGTGTCGGTATGTCCGATGGTCGTGTGGCTGACCAGGTATTCGGGCTCGGCGGTCACTTTGGGAAGGTCGCCAAGCCGGCCCTCGTACCTGCACACACACAGTCATACGAATACACCCGTCAGACCACGGCATCCGTCGGTGTGTTTGTGGTGTGTGTGTCCATACCTCCAGTTGTAGAGTGTGGCGATCTCCGGCCTGGCGCGTCCCTGTTTGTCGAGCAGCACTGTGGGCGTCTGCAGCCTCACGAACCGCGAAAAGAGAGACTGGTCCAGGTGGCCGTACCGCTGAAACGCCTGGACCGATAAATGCCCGGAGGGATGGAGGGATGGACAGAGAGTGCAGTGTGTTGGGTTCTTCTGCGGTTTGTGGTACCCTGTTTTTGACGACCGGTGGCAGCTGGTGGTGGTCTCCAATCAGCACCACACGCTTCAGGCGACTCACCCCTGTGTGGAGGGCACACAGAGAGACGATGATCAAACCCCTGGCTGCTCATGAGGCAGGCCTGTGCTACCTGCCCACCTCTCTCTGACTGCTGCAGCAACATGGGGATGAACGTCTCAACCTACACACACACAGATGCATAATCGGCTCATGGACCTTCCTTGTCCTTGCTCGTCTGTCGCTGACCTCGAGTATCTGCGCGCTTTCCTCCATGATGAGGTTGTCGTACTTGAAGCGCAGGTCGATCAGGTTGTGACGCGTCAACGCCGCGTGGGTGCAGGTCATCGCTATCACCTTGGCGTGCTTACTGCACACACAACACACACACACACACACTCACCCATACCCACACAGTCGTGTGTATGTGTGTGTGTGGCTGGGCTGACGTGAGGAGGTAGTTGGCCCGTTCGGTTTGGTTCCTCAGGAGCTCGAAGGCGTGGCACTCGTCGACCTCTTTGAAGAGGTGCTCGAAGTACTTGAAGCATCCCTCTGCCGTGTCGAGGTCGTGCTGGTGGTCGCCGGTGAAGAGCGGCTGGGGGGCGTCGGCGAAGAACTCACGGAAGGGGAACAGCAGCTGGGGCACCGAATGACCAGAGGCCAGCAGATCCTGAGTGAGAGAGAGAGACAGAGATGGACGGATGGATGCGCGTGTTGTTTGTCATGTGGTCTCTGTGTGTGTGTGAGTGGGTGAGGTGAGTGTATGTGTGTGTGGAGTGGATGACCTCGGGTGTTTTCGAGTAGTCGATGCCCATCCTCTCCTCGTCGATCATGTCCTGCTCCTCATCCTCCTCCTCCTCCCCCTCCCCGGCTGCCTCACTCCCGCCCTCGCCCATCGGGTGGTCACCCTCGCCACCATTCGTGTCAACCTTCTTGTCACCACCACCAGGCACACCGTCCTGCTGCTGCTGTTCCTGCTGTGCGGTGTCGGCCATGGGCGCATCAGCCTCGTTGTCGCCATCTGGCTCTGCCTCTGCCTGGTCGGGCACCATTGCCTTTTTGCGTTTCTCCATGTCCGCAAGTTTCTGCTGCAGCCTCTCCTCGGCCAGCTGGTGCATCAGCTCCTGACGACGCTTCTTCAGACGCTCGCGAGCCGACTTGCCGGGGCGCTTCCGCTGACACAGAACAGACAGCGGGATGCGTGTGTATCCGTGTGTGTGTAGAGGGGGGAGGGAGGGAAATGCGTACCTTTCCTGCGTAAGGGTTCTCGATGATCTCTTCGATGGTAGGCTGGTTGTCCTTGATGCCTCGCGCCCTCCGCCGCCTCTCGCGCTCGGCGGCATGCTTCCTGATCTCCTTCTCGTGCGCGCGCTGCACCTTGGGCCATATCGATGCCAAGTTGGAGCCGTCGGCACCTGACACAGGCAGTGCAGACAGCGGTGCACTGGAGGGGAGAGGGCGTGTGTGGGGTGTTTGTCTGATGCATACATACCTGCTTTGGTGAGGTTGAGTCTGTACTCCTCGATGCGTGACACGATGTGGTAGAGGTAGAAATGGGCGGCCGTCTCGCAGGAATACGCCACGTCAGAACTGACAAACCCACCCATCCATCCATCCATCCATTGCCACACACAATGTGTCTGTGTCTGTGTGTGGTGCGTTTTGTGGGGTCAGGTGACCTACCTGAGTCCGAGTGATGTGGCGAGTCGTCCCACTTTGTCGAGGCACTCGATGCGTCTGAGCAGCATGTGGTTGACCCTCCCCCACTTGCTGAAGTCCTTGTCCATCTCAAGCAGCCTCTCGCCACGACCCAGACGCAGCAAATACCGCTCGTCGATGTCCAAAGCCACGATCTTCTCAAACAGATCATTCAGCGCCTGTTTCAAGACACATAGAGGGGCCCTTCATGTGTGTGTCCATTGTGTGTTTGTGTGTGTGTGGTTACCTGGTTAGAGTGGGCGACGAGTAGGGTCCGCTCGTTGGGGAAGTTGTGGTATAGCAAATTGACGATCTGAACCGCCGTGTCGGTCTTGCCTGACACACACAATATCAGACACATCCATTCATCCATCCATCCATCCATCGGTGTGTGTGTATGAATGCCGTGAGAGCACCGACCAGTTCCTGGCGGTCCGACGACCATGGTGAGTCCCGGGTTGACGCCCGAGCGGATGGCCTCCACCTGGGCCGGCGTGAACCGAACACCGTTGACGCGATACGCACACTCGGGGTACGGACCCTACACACACACACACACCGCATACATGTGATTCTGCTGATTCAACGGCATGATGCGAAGCTACCTTGTTTGGTCGCGTGTAGGTGGTGACGGCGAGCCTCTCTGGCGGCCGCTGGTCGGCAGACGGGGGGTCGCCGGCACGCTCAAACTTGACCCGGTAGGGAGGCGACAGACCTGATGTGTGTGTGCAGCATGACACAACACGCAGTGAGGGAGGGAGTACACTGTCTGTGTGGCTGGGTGAGGTGAGGTGACCTTCGGGGATGGTGACCCCTTCGGCGTCCGGGAAGGACTCGGTCAGGTGGGAGCGGTCCAGGAAGGTGTCCAGGAAATCAATGTCTGTCACTCACACGCCATGCATCATGCGGCCGTGTGTGAATGCCCTAGGTGCGCATGCCATGCCCACCAGGGATCTGTGTGTCAAGCCTGAAGTACTGAGCCGACCCCGGGTCGCCGTAACCCAGAAACAAATCGTGCAGCCAATCTGACACATACAGATCAACACACTCATATGTATGTCCATGCCTGTGTGTGTGCTGTGGGTGTGCAGTGCGTACGCTACGAACTCACCGGGTACGACAGCCTGTGTGCCTTCAGGGTCGTCCATGATGCTGCGTATGGTCTGCAGGATGGCCTTGAAATTGTTCTCCTCGGGCCGGCGACGCACCAGCAGATTGAACGATCCGTACAGCTCCTCCAAACCGGTGTCCTACACACGACACGACCCGCACCAAAAAGAAATTCACCCGGCCTTCTCTCCCTCTCCCTCTCCCTCTGTGTGTCTGTGTGTCATGTGTATCGATCACCATACTTAGTTACCTTGAGTGCGTCAAGGTCGAGTTGGTATTGCGCGGGGTCGAGGAGTATGCGCGCGGTGCGCATGTGGCCCCTCGGCGGCCGTCTCTCCATCGGGTTGGGGTCCGACACCACATGGCCGTCCTCGTCACAGATCTCGATGATCTCGGCACCACTGATTGATAGATAGATAACGTATAGACACACACACCACCACCACCACCACACACACAGTGGGGCCGCTGTCCGTGTTTCTGTGTGTGTCTGTGTGTTTGCTGCTGACCGCACGGCGATGATGCCGAATTTCTCAGGGAACTCTGTGATGGGGATGTCGCCCACGCGGCCCTGCACCGGCTCCTCGGACCCCATCATGGCCAACTGCATACAAAGCACAGGGAGATAGCGACAACGAAACACGTGTGTGGAACGATCGGCCCTCTATCCCAGTGTGTGAGTGACCATGAAAAGGACGTCGAATTGCCTGAGCTCTTCCCACTCTCGGCGTATGTGTGGCTGCAGGCCGCCCAGGTTGTACACCACCTCGGCACGCACCTCGGAAGGCACCGTCTCGCCGACCTACACACACACACACACACACAGAGGATATCCTTCCTTCTATCGATGTGTGTGTTTGGAGTCTGTGTACCTTAGGTTTTTTGACGACAGCGATGCTGAAGTCCTCCACTGTGACGGCCATGCGTGCCTGGCCCTCGAAGCGAGTGGCCGTCCGCACAGTCACATCCTACACAGACACACACATACGGACACAGCACATGTGCACACACATGCACCGCTCCCACTGCCTGCGTGTCTGTTTCCCTGACTGACTCACTGACCTTCACCGGCCTGACGCGCAGAATGACGTCTTCCAGGTGCTCACGGATCTCATACGTCGACTCGAGCCTGCATACATGCAATAAAAACCACCACACGTGTCCCCGCCCCTCCAGCAAGCCGCCGACCGACCTGAAGAGTTTGAAGTTGCGCAGCAGGTAGTCGTGTATGGTGAGGAATTGCAGGTTGAGTTTGGGGAGTGCGAGTGAGAACTCCCCCTGGTAGTGCTCCGCCGGCACCAGGTTGGGGTCCCACAACACCTCCTGAGTCGGGTACAGCGGCATGGACCGAATCTGGGACAGCTGGTCAGGCTGACAAAAGCCCACGTAGCCAGACAGGCAGACAAAGAGAGAGAGAGAGAGAGAGAGGAATGAGTGCCATCGACACGTATGAGGGGTGTGGTTGGTGGAGGGTGCTCACGCGTCGTTCGAGTCGGCTGATGATAACTTCGACGAGGAATGCCTTGAGCGTCTTGGGGCTGCGCCACCGAGCCCTCGTTTCCTTTTCCTTCTCCTTCTCCTTCTCGCCGGTTACTCCATTCACCAGCTTGCTTCCCGGGACGCCGTCAGCAGTGCTGTTGCTGTTGCTGTCGTTGTCCCCCCCGCCGAGCAGGTCAGCCATGCGAATGAGGTGGAGCTGCTCGGTGAGGCCCGCCAGAGTGTCCAGGGGCAGGGGCGTCAGGATGGACGACAGAGAATCGCGCGAATCGATCGAACTGATCGACCGCAGTGACACCTGATTAGGGCAGTGGGAGAGAGAGAGAGAGAGAGATAGGTGGGCGTGTGTTGTTTGGCGTGTGAGTGTGTGGTTGTTGGGCTGCTGACGTCTTTGAGTGTGTCTGGGTAGGTGTGGAAGCACACTCGCTGGAACTGCTGCATCTTGTGGTAGTGCCGCTCAGATATCTCCAGGTGAGACAGCGGCTCACCTACACACCACACACCAACACAGCACACCCACATCCATCCATGGCCCTTTTCTCCCCCTCCCCCACCCACACACGCACCTGTGTGATCGTTGATCTCAAACCCCTCATAGAACCGCAGTATGTCCAGCAGCTGGCCGAACAGCTTCCCCTCCTCCCTCTCGCTGATGCCCGTCAGCCGACACCGCACCTCAAACTGCTTCGACTGCAGCAGAGGCCGGAACCACCGGCGCGTCGCCAGCTGGTTGAGCAGGTCGATCATCCACTCCACAAAGCGCTCGATATACGCCAGCTCGTCCCCGTCGATGACGGCCTTTGGCGCGAGGGTCTCCTCAATGAACAGCAGGAAGCTCTCGAGTTGGTTGTGGAGGTAGTCTCTCTCGAGCTGCTGGCCGCCCTTCTGCAGCTTCTTAAGTGTCGACCGCCAGATCTTCTGCAGCGGGGGGTGCTCACTGATGAGCGAGTCGCGCACAGGCTCCGTGAGGTGGTGCCAGATCAGCGGGCTGCACACCGACAGGCCCTCCTTGCGGATGCGTGGCTGCTCGAACGACTGGAAGGTGTTGATTAGGAATGTCGTCAGGATGGTCTGCTCCTTCATCGACAGCTGCTCGGCGGGGATCGTAAACACCCTCCGAAAAAACGACCGCACCTTGGGATCGTCTTGAGGCATCGCAGCGGTGGCCTTGAAGGCCACCCCGATGGTCTCCCAGACCTCCACCCCCTGCCGCACCTTCTCGTTGATCATGACAACGATCGACAGCACGTGTGTGAGGGAGGCCTCATCGCCGTAGTGCGGCCAGAGGTGGCCCTCGAGGTAGCCGCTGTACTCGAGGATCATCATTTTGCTGAGGTCGAAGTCCGACTCCCTCAGTGTGCCGTAGATGTCATCGATCAGCTGAGGTGTGAAGGGCGGAGGGGCCGCCGACGCCCAGCTGGCGTTGGCGAGCTTCGTCAGCTCGTGGCTGAGGATCTGCGTCACAGTCGGCACATGGCCGCGGCGTTTTTGCCTCCTGGCCTTGGCTGCGGCGGGGGCGACGGCATCGAGGGATTTCTTCTCGGCATCGACCTGTTGCTCATCCTCGACTGCCTCCTCCTCAAAGGCATCGAACGGGTCCGCGATTGGCCGCTCGTCAGCCATCGGTCACTGACAACACAACACAGCACAGACGCAAGCAGAGGAAAGTGGTGCAACGAAAGATGGATCGTGGCCACTTGATGCATCCCCACACACCTGTTACGGCCGCCGCGAGTCCTTGTTTCACCGAAGGCCTCAGGGGTCGATCGACAGCAGTTGCCGCTTCACTTTGAGCATCAGAGAGTGGTCGCAAGTAAGCAGAACGAACTCCAGAGCCTTCAGATTCGCAGATCTCCACAGCTGCAATCCGCGAGCTCAGCCTCTTCAAGCTCGCAACAGAAGAGAGCGATCAGTATGTTGCCGTCGTTCGCAGCGCATTGCATATCCTCCTGTTTGCTGCATCTGCCCTCTGCGTGCTGCGTGTTGCGTGTCCGGGTTGCATGTTAGGGTGCGTGTTTTCATGTTGGACAGACTGACAGGGGACTTGGCCGCCAGGCCGCCTAGGGTGCTCGCTGAAACCGCCGCTGCGGAAGAGAGCGATCAGAGCCTCCCCAGCCTCCCTCATTGTGTGCACTGTGCCCGGTGTGTGTCTGCAGTTCGATGGATCCATAGCCAGCCATCTCTTGAATCATCTCTCGACGAACCAACTCACGTGGATCTGGGTCTCCCAAGCAATGCAGAGATGGCAGCGTGTAGGCCGCCAGTGGAGAAACCTATGCTGTTCCCCCTCTGCATCGCTTTGCTGATCCGTGCGTTGGCCTGCTTCGTGCTCCACCCGCATGCAGCTACCTCGCACCTCCGACACGCGGCCATGGTGGCACGGCGCGCAGCGATTCGGGATCTTGTTCACGATTCGGCCTTCTCGCAGCGGTTGGCCGATGAATACGTGTTCGAGAAGGACAGAGTGCTGGAAGCCGAGTATTGGGGGAATCTGCGGGACCGTGGGCGCGCCAACTTCGACAGTGTCTTCACACTGTTCATAGACATGGCGCTCTGGAACTGAGGTCAGTCAGCCAAAGGAAAGGAAGCCTTAGGGCCATATCATGCGTCACCTGTTTGGATGTCTGGCTGTCTGGCTGTCTGGCTGTCTGGCTGTCTGGCTGTGTGTGTGTGTGTGTGTGTCAGGGTATAGTGTCGATAAGATGCACGCAAATAAGGGCTGGACAATGGAGAAGAAGATTGAGCTGCTTGGCGAGATCCGTGCCAGGCGCGGTTCTCGCCCAGTTTAAGACAAAGCCCGACTGCTCGATCAAATCCACAAGCGCCACTGCACAGATGGTCGCACATTCGGCCAGTTCTGCATCGCTTTGCTGGCAGAGGTCAAGAAGGGTGAGCGGCGACCACTTAACCCGATCTCACATTGCGGCCAGCGTCTGTCACTGAGGACCTTTGTCTGTCTGCCTGCATGTGTGTGTGCCTTGTGTGTGCAGATCATGACGGATTTGGCTGTGGCGAGCCGATATGGGTGGGGTTCTTCAGGTGTGCCCTCGACATCGAGATCTGGACCGATGAGCAGTATCCGGAGTGTGTTGGCTCAGAGACAGACTGAACTCTACAGGCCAGGACTGAGACTGAGCGTATGTGTGTGTCATGCATGGCCAGTATACAAGTTGGTGACGTGATACACAGCTAGCTCGTGTCAGTCAGGTGGCACTTGAGTCGTTCAGCTTAATTAATGCATTTGTGCTGCACATGATGCGCAGCTCCGTGACGCGTACCCATTCCGGTGCATTCCGGTGTCGCCAAAGAAAACCAACACGTTAACACCGTTGCTAGATAGGTTCAAACCATGCGGTGATGCAATATCGATGTCAATCATCCAACACACCAATCACTCAATCATACAGGACTGTGTTGCCTGCAGCCTCTCTGTTGGTTGACTGAATAAGTGTTCGAGTGGGCACCTTGCTGTCTGTCGGGCTGCAATGGATTTTGACGACTCGTATTTTTGGACACTGACTGGTGGCATGATACATCCATTAGACTGAAACAACGTACACTTACGTGAAGTGAGTCTGTACAAGGAGCAACACGAACGTAGTCAGTCAGTCAGTCAGCATTCCATTCAGCCACACCCACCCACCCACCCACCCACAGAGAGAGAGAGAACAATGCCCCAAGGCGACGGCCTAACACATCTATTGGCACATGCACACAAATCCATATAGACAGCAGACAGCCTGTACACAGAAATACAAACGCCAGTCATCCAACGACGTAGGTGCACAAATCATTGCAACGACTCCCCCCCACACGTACACACATCCCCTGTACACACAAATATGCTCCCTGCCATTCACGTCGTGCAGCGAACTCCATGGAGGTCACTCGCATACTCGGCCTCTGTGCGGCACGCCGGACACCGCAGGACGGCATCGCGTTTGACGTCGTCGGGCACTCGCCGGCGGGTCCTCTCCAGCCGCTGCTTCTCCCTCTTGGCCGCCTCGTGGGTCCGCATCAGCCGTTCGTGGCATCCGGCGCACGCGCATTGCTGGAAACACACACACACGTCACCAGCACACACAAACACGATCGGCTCGTTTGGCTCGTTTGTCCGATTCCCCCAGCCCCGCTTTCGCCATGTGCGTACATTACCTGTTTGCATGGAAAATAGACCACTGTGGGCGGCTGGTCGAGGCAGAGCACACAAGTGCCTCTGTCGGCAGCGGGCGGGGCCTCCCTCTCCTGCAGTCGGCCCTCGAGCTTGCTGGCATCTGCATAGAGGGCCAGCAGCTGCCGCTGTCGCTGCTTGACCTCCGCCTTGAAGGCACTCACGGCCGCACTGCTGCTAAGGGTCGCCAGCCGCTGCTTCGTCAAACTGACCATAAAAACGACAAAGACAACGAATGAACGGAATGCCGGCGCATGGAGTCATCGTTGCGTACCCTTTGGCTGCCTCCTGCACCAGTGTGTCATGCTCTTGCTCGAGCGGCTGCAGCGACGCCCTCACCCTGTCGCAGTTGACCCGCATGGCAGCGATACCCGACTCCAATCTGCAGGTAAATGAGGTAGATGGAGGCATCAGCTCATCAGGTGGCTGTTGCTGTCTGTCTTACTTGCGTATGTCGCCCTTGAGTGTCTGCAGCGTCTTCCGCAGCTGGGCCTCGGTGGCTGGCGGCTCGGCCGACACAGACGCCTCTCGTGAATGAGAAGAGGAAGCAGACACCGGCGAGCTGCAGACAACGGACATTGAGAGATGGACGTGGTGGCGCGAGAGAGGACGCCTGGCTCAGTTTATGCTCTAACCTCGCTCCAGTGGCTGCCGTCGAGCCATCTTCGCAGTCCAAAGATTCCATAGGTATCCCCAGCAGCTTAATACCGGTGCGCTCCGCGGCGTTGATCTGGTCGTACAGCTGGTCGAGCCGCTCGTGCTCCTGCTTGACCTTGTCAGCAAATGCGTGTGCATCAGCAGCACTCTCACACGACGCCAACACGTCACTACTCAGCCTGCAAGGCCAACACAGCACCATCAAGATGTGCATGTGTGTGTTTTATGGGCACGCGTGTCTTCGTTGTCCACACACTCTGGTATGGTGTTGCCTTTCATCTCTCGTATGGCCTCTTGGAGCTGCTTCTTCCGCTCTACAGCACGTCGATGCGCATCGGACAGCTCCTCATATCGACACGACAAACTGCAGAAAGGAGCGGTGCACACACAGCCATCTCTGCATTGTCTGGCTGAGTCGGTGGTTTGAATGTGACCTGTGTTTCCTGTTGCTGGCATCGTGTATGTCGTTCTTAAGCTGCGCAGTGGCTCTGGCCGCCCTGTTGGCCTGCTCCTGAGGGTCTAACCTGCATGCACCAAAGAGCCTTGTTGCTGTGGTAGGCTAGCCGCCGTACCTCTTGCTTACGCATAGGTGGCTGCCTGGGTCGCTCTGCTGGTTCTACACCTATTGCCCGAACGTCCGGCCGTGCCCGACCGCCCTGGCCACCAGCGGCCGACGGCAACAAGGAAGTTCACGGCACAGAAAGTCGCAAGAACGAACCACTGCACACAAAACAAAAGGGAAGGAATCAGAATGGACCATGTGTGGAACGTAGTTAGTTTACATACCCCATGTGACGGCCATTGAGTCGTTCTCTCCTTCTCGTTCAGTACACTCATGTCATAGACACTCTGCAAGGCACGCAATTCACCCTTAGAGAGGGACATGGCCGTCTGAACAGACAAAGGAGAACAGAGACTACAGCAGGGATTCATTTGCCTGTCTCACCCTGTTCCAGCGGCCTTCAAAGCGGTCTGTGTCCCATTTCCGCGCCGCTACCTGTCTGGCGCCATACCTGTCGACCAACCGCGCCGGCGTACAGGCAACTGTCGATCTGTTGACAATGCTAGCTTACGATAGAAGTGATTCGATGGCGCCCAGGATCTTGGCTGCTGCATCCTCCTCCTCGCTGATCTTGCCTCCCTTGATCGCCACCAGGCACTTGATGAGGACGTCCATTAGCTCCTCGTGGGAAGCAGCAGTCTCGACGAACGCCTGAAGAACACACCAACATGTCACATCTGTCCACCATAACACCACCGTGACCGACAGACCTGTTCATTTCTCTCCACAAGGGTGTCAAGGACATTCACAGCGCGGGCAGTCTTGCGAGAAGCTTGGGGTAGGGACTGTACACCTCGCAGGACGCTAACCATCGCGGGGATGAAGCCAGCATCCAGCACATACTTGCCAGATCCATGCACTGAACACATATACACACACACACACACACACACACACACAGGCACACATTAATACATATATGTACCAGTCGTCTGCGTGTTGCGCCCGACTTGCTAGCCAATAGGGAGTCTGTAGGGCGAGCTCGACATCTGCTATCCACGTGGCTGGTCTGTCTTGCAAAAGGCCAGCCAACACCTTGAGGGCCCTTTGCCCCTTCTCCGTCACCAGCTGGCCCACCACCGCCTCAAAAGTTGGGCCATACGCTTCCCGATCATCAAGGCACGATGGGCAGGACTCTCTGAGGTGGAACAGGAAGCCCAAAAGGTACGTAGCCGCCCACTGCCGCCTGCGGTCGGTGGAGGTCGCAACCGCCCCGATGAGGCGGTCGGTGTAGCCACGGATCTCGCTCACTGAATATTTCTCCAGCTCCTCCGTTGCTATGGCTTCGTTGGCCAAGAAGGCAAAGAGAGGGTCGCTGAACAGGAACAGCCGAAAAGGGTCGGCTCCATCTAGGGCGATGCCCACAGCGCTGGAGAACAGCCGCTTCTGGGAGGCGTAGAACATGCTCAAAGCCGTCTTCAATGCAATGGACTGATCGGCAGTCAGTCGGTCAGGCCTCCAGTCAGACAAGCCGGGGGTCAAAGACCCACACAAGCCAAGGGACAAAGTGCCGATGAAGATGAACATGAGCCAGTTGCAACACGCCATTCGGGAGAGCGGGGAAAGGCGAAATGCGACGAAAGGGAGCTGGTTCTCAAGGCGAATGTGGTCTGGCGGGGAAAGGGTTCATCGGATAGAAGCGAAAAGGATGAACAACCGCAACCTCACGCCACTGCGAGGAGAGATCTGCACCCTTCTGCTTGCACCCCCAGGCATAAAAGCTCGCAGGAGAGGAAAGCAGAAAGAGGAGGAACCTCATCTATTATCGGAAATGTGATAGATCTATCCATCCCTTGAGTCATTGAAGTGATCAGCCGCAGCCATAGCATGCCTCCCCAGCCGCGGCGACTCATCGCAGCGTCACGAACAGCCCTCAGCACATTTGCCCGCCCTGCCCCTCCTCCCCCGTTCATCCGGGCGCAGCGCTTCAACAGCACTCAGGCGCACACACAGCAACAACAGCAGCACCAGCATCCGCATGCCAGCCTTCACGACCATCTGCCGCACTTGCAGGAGCAGGAGCAGCACACGGACACGCAAGGTGCGGCAGCGTTCGCGTCAGCATTGCCAGATGACGACGGGCGGTTGGACATGGACTTCGACGAGAGTTTCTACATGCGAGATGTGTGTGGCGATGGGCTGGAGAACGAGGGAGTGCCGGGCATCGTGCCTGACCCACACGAGGTGGCACACGCCTGAGTATACGCATTGGATCAGCATGGCATTCGTGTGTGATTGTTTGTTTTGTGCGTTGCGTCTGCTTGTGCTTCAGGAGAACCCCCGTGCCCCCCGTCGTTGTGTTGGGTGCGGCGCGGCCTTTCAGACGACCGACCCGACCAACGAGGGATACGTCCACAAACACAAGTTCATGCAGTTCTCAGGTGGGTGGAGGCCACAGGGATGCACCAATGCATCGCATCAATGGGCAGCGTGCCCACGTCATGTGTGTGTGTGTGTGTGTGTGTCTGCGTGAACGCAGGTGGTCGTGTGAAGCAATACCCTCGTCTGCGGGGCGAGCCGGTGGACTTCGTGCCAGACGGAGTGCCCGTGGAAAAGGCATGCGCACACACGACACAGACATAAGGTGCATGTGAATGGCTATGCACCTGCGTGTGTTTCGTGCAGCGTGACAGCCCGTCTGATCGCGTCAAGACGCACCTGTTGCTGTGCCGCCGGTGCTATCGGCTGCAGCAGTACCACATACTCGAACAACCACAACTCGCACTGGGTGAGCGGGTGTGCTGTGCTGGGTGAGATGCCCTCCGTAGATCTGTGCATAGTCAATGGGTGAAATGCCATCCATCCATAGGCTTGCCTTGTGTATACTCGTTTCGCATGTGTGTGTATTGTGTGCAGGTTTGGGTTTCTATCGGATGAAGGGCGGGCTGCCGTACATACACCCGCACCAACTCATCGAAAAGGTCACTCAGTCAGCCAACCAGCCAGCAACACACAGACCCATATGTGTAGACAACTTCACTGTGTGCGGGTATCCGCGTGTTTGTGTGTGCAGGTTGTGAAGCGCATCAAGCACGACTCGCTGGTGCTCAACATCATCGACATACTCGACATTGAAAGCAGGCAGGCAAATGAATCCCTACACACACATACAAAGGTGGCCGTATGTACACACTGATCATGCCGTCTTTTCCTGTCTGTGTCTGTGTGGATGGATGGATGGTCAGTGTGGTGCCTGAGCTGTACCAGGCGTGCCGCAATAAACAGCTGCAGGTGCTGTGGGTCATCAACAAAGTCGACCTGCTCCCGTACAGGGCAGACCTCAACAGGCATGCACACCAAACACATACATCACACCCACGCCATGTGCCGATAGATGTGTGTGTGTGTGTGTGTGGATGGATGCAGTGTGAAGCAGTGGGTGCGTCAGATGGTGCGTCAGATCAAGAACGTCTCCACACATGACGTCATGCTCGTCTCATCGGCCACAGGTCGGTCGATGGGTCGGTCGGTGGGAACCACACAAGACAACACCACAACCACATCCTTGATACTGACGTGTGTGTATAAGGATAGGTTATGGATTCGACACGCTGGAGGATCGTCTGAGTGCCCATCTCGACCCCAAAGACCCCAAGTGGATATACTGTGTCGGCAGGTAGGCACAGATTGTCATGCCCACACGGCCTGGCCACACGGAGGGCATCATCACGGAGGGGGTGCGTTCATGTCTGCAGGGTGAATGCGGGCAAGTCAACGTTCGTCAACCGCTTCCTCAAGTTCATCCAATACAAGTACGCACCTCGAGCATACACACACGCTCCTGAGTGTGAGTGTGTGCATCCGTCCATCTGCAGACACCTGGGCACGACTGACATGAAGCGGGGCGTCGGGGGCGTCACGCGATCCGCAGTACCTGGTATGCCATACACCGACCTGGTCGATCAATCACTCAACCATGGGTCGCGTCCGTACTTGTGTGTGTCGGATGGGTGGGTCTGTCAGGCACCACGCTTCATTTCGTCTCCTTTGGTCTGGGCAAGGGGCTCAAAATCATCGACACGCCGGGCGTGCCCTCAGAAACACAGGTAAGGACAGGAACGCCCGACACACAAAGAGATGGAGAAAGATGTGCTCATTGTGTGCGTGCAGGTGACCCGGCTGTTGTCTCGCGGTGAGGATCTGTACTCGATAGTGCCGCGACGGAGGCTATACCCCGTCACGTACAAACTCAAGGAGGGGGCGACTCTGCTGCTGGGTACGATAGTGCACACAACCACACACGCATACACATCCATGCGCATCGCATGCACGAGTGTGGGTGTGTAAATGTGCAGGTGCGTTGTGTCGGTTGGATTTCGTGAGCGGCGACTTCTGCTTCACGACCGTATTTGCGTCCTATGGCGTGACGCTCCACATCACACAAACCGTCAAGGCCGCACACCTGCTGCAGAGAAAGGTACGGGACGGCATTATGTCGATGTGTGTGTATCTGTGATGTGTGTGATCTGTCTGCGTATGGGTGTGTGTGCAGGCGGCGACGTTTCTGTATCCGCCGCACCTCCGGGAAGACTTCGAGAGCATACAGCCCTTCGTCAGACACCGGTCAGTCACTCTACAGACATACACACACACATACACGAATGCATAAAGTATCACGCTTGCTCTCATCTCTCTCTGTGTGTGTGCCGTGTCAGTGTGGAGGTGTTCGGCGGCACTTTTCGAGCGTGGGACGACATTGTGATATCTGGGCTAGGCTGGATCAGCATTGCGGGCGACGGCAAGAAAGTATTCGACGTCTGGGTGCCGAAAGGCGTCAAAGTCTTCAGGTGCCCTCACATGCGCCTGACCCCCACCCCCCCCCCCCC
>CDMY01000610.1:0-16216 GCA_001179505.1 Vitrella brassicaformis | reverse complement strand
GGACACCTCTCTCTCTCTGTGTGTGTGCCTGTGTGTGTGCCTGTGTGTGTGTGCGCGTCAGGCGCCCAGCGATGTTGCCCTTCGAGATGCGGCGGCTGGGCGTGACAGAGTTCTCCCTTCAGTGCCCCAGGGGCCGCTCACAGCGCATCAACCGCAAGAAGCGTGCCATGGTTCAGGCGGTGCGGGACGCCGAGCGGCGCAAAGAGCTTATCGAGGAGAGGGAGCGTGTGGAGGAGGGGCGGATCAACCCACCTCAAGACACCAACACGAGGGAGGGGCCACTCGTGGACCCCGAACAAGAAGGTGAGTGACAGTCATACGCACAGAGTGGCTTCTTTCGTGTCTGCGTGCATTGTGTGAATTCTGTGTATTCTGCGCATCCTGTGTATGTGCAGCTGCTCTCTGTGAGCAGCTGGAGGCCGAGCTGGCGGGCGAAGAGGGCGGGGAGGTGGCAAATGATGCCGAGGATACGAGCAGAGACGGGGAGGAGTCGGCGGCAGCTGACGAGGCAGCAGCTGACCGTGCGGCGTCCATGCAGCGCATTGTGCCGCCTGAGGAGGACGATGTGCACGTGGCTGAGCTGGTGGCTGACGGCAGGTGATTTGATGTGTGGTGAATGGAGTGACTGTACAGGGCAGTGCGGCAATGGGTGGGTGGGTGGCGATGGATGAATGAGACACGTTCGTTTTGCTCTGCCAGGGAAAGGCTGAATGAATCGATTGCATTGCATCGACCAGAAGGGCGTCGTCAGTTAGCGTATTTACAGACAGACGTCCTCACACACACCAATGAATGAATGCACTAGGTCGGGGGGCGCCCACTCGGTAAGGAATGATCTAATCTACACACACGTCACCCACCCGCCGGCAATAGTGTCTGTCTACCAGCGACCCGCTCGCTACTCAGCTAGCTCGTGTGCACCAACCACTCGACTCACTCACGATCCGCCAGAGGGGCTGGGGGCTCTGCCTCCCTGCTGCTGCGATGTGTTGGCCTGCTTTATGGCGCTCATGACGTTGGCAGTGAAGGCCTCCAGGTGGAATATCTCCTTCGCACCCAAACGCATCGTGTGCTCCTGACAAGATACAGACAGAAGAGCCGTGCAGACATGTGTTTGGCGAGTGTGTGCATGGTGTGATGGCGTCTTTGCTTACGAATGAGGCAGCGAAAGTGACGATTTTGGATTTGAGGGTGTCGCCGCTGACTTTCTTGAGCAGCATCTTGACCAACGTCTGAATGACACAAACAGAAGGACCGATGCGTCTGCGTCCTTGTGTGGGTGTGTTGTGTCGGTGACTCAGCCAGCGTGCGCACCTTGAGTATGACATCTGCAGGGATCATGCAGCCCATCAGGTCGTAGTACTTGGACCGAACAGCTATGACGCTGACAGACAAACATCCACATGCACACGCGCACAGATGAGATGCCGCCTGTGTGTATCTGTGGTGCCGTCGTGTGCAGTGTGGCACATACCCCTTTGGCGTCTGGTTCTTCATAATTGTGTCGCAGATCTCTTTCTCGAGGAACTCCTCCCAAGCGACCAACGGCGGCTTCTGGTTCGCCTTGAACGGATAGCTGCGCCGTGCACATAAATGCAGGCAAACATGCCCAGCGGAGCGCATGTGTGTGTGGGGTCACTGCGTGTGGTCTGGGCGGTACTCACTGCTTGATTTTGGCCGTTTCCAACATGAGGAGTGCACGGCGCAGGTCGCGGCCCGAGGCGGCGATGATGCGATCCACCAAATCGTCAGGCACCTGCCCAATACACCGACACACACACACACACACACACACACATGTCGTGCGTTGCGTCGGCGGTTTTGATTCCATCCGTTTGGCGGCTCACTCACGGTGATGTTTTCGTTGACAGCGATTTGATGCATCACCTCGCGGATCTGTCCATCCAACAGACATGGATGAGTGCATGGCATGTGTGCAATCATTGCTTGCACACCTGTGTGTCTATATCTGTATGTGTATGTGCGTACCTCCTGGTTGGTGGGCGACGGCACTCTGATGCACAGACAACGACTACGGATCGGCGGCAACACCTGCACACACATACACACACACACACACAGGTATACGAAGACATGCACATACACGTGGCCCTGAGCGGCGTCCCCTCGTTGCCCACTTTGGCGAAGTTGTTAGCCGTCATGATGATTCTGCATGCCCCGACATACTTCTCCATAGTGCGGCGGAGGGCGGCCTGCGCCTGATGACTCAGACGATCCACCTCGTTGATCACCACAACTGACAAGCGATGAAATGAAACCACAAGACACGACACACACACACACACACACATGCACGGAGGACACATTCATGTGCCAATATTGTATGCACAGGTCAGTATACGTGCATTTGTGTGTGGGCATACACCTTCACGCACCTTTGAATGAGACGTGTTTGTCGCCCATGGCTGGCTGGAGCGCGGATGCAGTCTCCTTGACGAGGATCTGCACTATGGCCGTGTCGCGGCTGCCCGTACCCACATCAGCAGGCGACACTGACACAGAACATCCACACGTGCGTCATGCGCCGCATGTGGATGCGCACACCCACACACGCATCAATACCTTCTATGTGGTATGGGCTGTCGAGGACCTGGCACTCGACAGTCGTGCTGTTGCTGGGGGGAATCTAGCAACCACACAACCATGTACGCGCAGAGTCGCAGATGCAGACAGACCCAAACACACCCTCCCTCCCTTCTCCTCCTCTCACCTTGAACGAACGTGTGGAGACCTTCATCTGAACGGATACCACGCACGAGGTGGATGGACCGGCTCATGCGATGCGTGTGTCCCATGGCCGAATGCATTGCTGGTACCTTCTCTGCTCCTTGGCCGTACACACCCCTGAGGAACGCCGATATGCGAGTCTTCTTGCCTGCGCCAGGCGGACTGACAACCACACGCAAACAGCCACGTGCAGGCAGACCGATGGTGTGCGCATTCATTCATTCGTGTGCGTGTTCTCACCCACCCGTATAGCATCATGTGTGGGAAGTCCCGCGTGTCCATGAGTTTGCGCAGCAGATCTGTCACGCCAGGGTGGCAGTGCAGCTCGTCCAGCTGGCGAGGCCGGTACTTGTCAACCCACAACATGGCCAATGGATGAATAAATGCTCAAAACAAACCAGGGGAAATCACCACAGGTCGGTCGAGAAATTCGAGCTCGCGGAGACGGCGAGAAACTTCGCGGTGTCGTTCGAAATGAATTTCCCTCTCCTTCCTTCCTCCAGCCCCCTTTTTCTCCCTCGCCAGCTTAGCTGCGATCGTCTCCCATCATTCCTTTTCGTCTCCTTGTTTTTCCCTCGCCCTCTCCCTCTTCAAGATGATTCCGACCAAGCAGCCGTCACTCCGCGAGCGTCGCAGACGACGCCGGGCGCGAGTGGCCAATCGCAAGGTGAGCAGCGGGTTGGATGAGAGGCAGGACGACTCCCATCCGTCGGGAGCTGCACGAGCCAGGCCTGGCAAAACGGCATGAGCAACGCTCTGTGCGAACTTCGAATTCAGGCGGGTTCTTCGGCAAGGCCGAGGTCATCACGGGGTGGGAGGTCGAAGTTCACATCTACCACCTACCCGACACCTTGGACGCCTTTCTCAAGATAAAGGGCAAGAGTCCGTCCTTCTGGGTCTCCCGAAAGCGTGTCATGGACTGCCTGGCCTTCCCAATTCTTCGACAGGGGGGTCATCAAGGGATTCTGGGAGGTCGCAGTGGATATCTACTACACACCCGACACCTTCGACGTCTTCGTCAAGATTGAGGGCGAGGGTCCATCCTCCAAGGCGCTCGAGGAGCTCGCCCGACACGGGTCAGTGCACATCTACTACATGCCCATCATTCAGAACTCCCGAGAGGATGTCATGAAATGCCTGCGCAAGGCGCAGAGGAGTTCAGAGGCAACGCAACGGCGATCGATCTGATCTGTGTTGGCGTGTCATCCATGTGTGTGTGTGTGTGCAGGTTTCGGTGGAGAAGCGCGAGGGCAGCGTGATGGAGGCCGACATCAACAAGCCCAACTTCGCCGCCCTCTTCATCCGTACGCCCATCCATCTGCCCGCCGACCCCCACTACCCAATCAATCATCTTGCTGCCGTCGTCCATTCATTCGTGTGTGCAGGTACGACAAGGGGTGACGTGCGCCGCGTGACGGGCGAGCCCAATCCGAAGGACGACCTCAGCGGTTACCTCGACCGGTTGAGGTCCTTCAAGGTGACGGTGTTCCAGGTCGACGCCAGCAGCACCGCAGACCTCGAGGCAGCGGCAGTCCGGGTATGTAACCCAAACTGACGGGCAGGGCAGGCAGTGAGAGAGAGGGGGGGAGGGGCGAAGTGGCCGGCCACATCTATCTGTGCTGTGCGTCTTTCTTGTGTTGTGTCGTTCCATCCATCCATCCATCCATCCATCCATTGGTCAGCATGGTCTGGCGAGGGCGCCCAAGTTGACGGATTCTCCAAGATGCGGGAGCTGGTGTCCCATCAGCAACTCGTTTCCCGGTTCAACGACTTCCGACCAGTGGAAGCAGGGGTCAGTCATCTTCCTGTCTGCCTATGTACCTGCCTACCGGGATGGATGGATGGATGGATCTCTTTCTTTCTTTCTTTGTGTGTCTGCAGTGTGCGAACCTGCAGCTGCACTTATGTGTGTTTCTTTGTCTCGACGAAGAGGAGCTTGAGAGGCGACGCAACGGCGGACGGCTCGACGTCGACCGTGACATGGTACGTTACGTGACCCACCCACCCACTGACTCAGTCACCCCACCTCTGCACACACACTCATATGGCTGTGTGTGCGTGTGTGTGTGTGCGCTCAGGTGTTCTTGGTGCTGGAGGAGCCGTTCAAGGGTCCGGAAGACCCGCCGGAGTGCAGACAGCGTTTCTGCCAGTCTACCCCTGCCAGAAGACCCACAGAAGAGGAACACAACCGGTGCGTTGCGTACGTGGGGCGGGGCGGGCGGGCAGGCAGGCAGGCAGGCCCACACACGACGAGAGAGCCAGCGAGGCGAGTGACCACAGTATGGAAATGCTATGCTTCATTGATTGATCGGCTGTGTCTGTCGTGTCCGGTCTGTGGGCGGCGTGCACGTCCGTCCACCACACATACATTAAAACGTTTGTGTAGGGCTGAGCACTACAGTGTCTCGGGGATCCAGGAGGGCATCAAGGTGCACGGCGGAGCCCCACACACCCAGCTGAGCGTCTTGTAAGCTTGAGAGGCCAACAAGACGAAAGAACACACCGATCATCCGTTACAGAGAAGGGAGGGGTGCATCAAAGAGATAGACAAAAGATAGATGGCATCTGTGTCTATGTCTATGTGTGTGTGTGTGTGTGTGTCTGTGTGTGTTGTGTGCAGATCGTGTGTGTGGGCGCCGACCGAGGACCTGTTGCTGTCGTTGGCCAAGAAGATGAGGAGGAGACGGGGGGCGGTAAAAGGTGAGAGCGGGCATAATGTCTGTTCAAAAAGCGTATGTCTGTCCCTCTCTGTTTTCTTTTATGGTGTGCAGCCCTATCGCTGCGTACGTTTTATATCCCGAAGTACCGGAGAGAAGAGCTTCCGTCCCTGCCCTCGACATGGGTGCCTACCTGGAAGCACCACGAAGTTAACAAGGGTGAGGGAGGGAGGCGAGGGATTTGCGTGTCATTTACTAAGATGCCTTCACATATGTCTCCGTCTGTGCAGAGGCAGAGCAACACTCTACGCGACAAGGACGACAAGATTCGAGATCTCGGTGGGAGCTGAGAAGTGTGAAGACTCAGCCGCACTCACACGTCATTACTCTACGATGCTGGATGGGCTCAATGCCAACTGTGTATGTAGTGTGCAGATCCCGTGTGTGTCGAGGCCACAGGACCGGCAGCTGTTGTTGGACAGGATGAAACAGACCCACCCCGCCCACTTACCGAGCGACCGACCCATCCACCGAAGCAACGTGTGTGTCTGTGTATCTGTCAGTGCATCATTCAGTTTCGCTTTGGTCGACATGGATCCTGGCACACACCTGTGTTGCTGGAGGCCAAGGTGCCTCGCATGCGGCACAGTCGACTTGGACCGCCCCACTCACCAAACAACGGCAGGTATATGGATGCATATAATGAACGAATGAATACCAGCAACAGCCTTCCATATATCCACATGCATGCATATGCTGGGCGGACCGTTCAGTATGATCGAGAACGGGGCTGTTGGCGATCTCCTCTCGCTGACGCTCTGCTCCCACGGTCAGTCAGCCAGCCGCACGAGCGCCGACTTACCGACACACGCGTGCACATGTCTTTCTGGCGCCATCCATCCATCCATCCATCCACGTGTTGGTGTCTGTCAGGTGTGACCAGTCGTTTGTCGCTTTGGGGGGATGCCCAGCTTCATCAAGGTACGTACCAAGGAGCTGAAGCTGCCCCCAGGATGCCTCCTCAACAACCCTGGCAACTATCAGTCAGCTGTGTCCTACCAGGAGCAGCGACCCGTAAATCCTCCCTTGCCCTTCGATGATCGGCAGGCATCGCCCCTGCTCATGCAGTGAGTGATCGATCGGCAGCAGCAAGACGGAGGGAGACAAGATGCATGGTGGTATTAGCACATGGAGGCAGGGAGGGAGGGAGGCAGGCAGGCAGGCACCACACACGTGTCTGAAGGACTCGCCTGTGTGTGCATTCATTCACTTTTTCGTTCATTGTGTGTGTCAGTCGATCCCTTTGGCGGCAACTTGACGACCTGCGTGGCTCGCCTGGCGATCTCTGCATCGTACCCAAGCATTTCGTCGGTGAAGGGACGATGACGCCGAACAGGCAAGGGCAGATAGACGCACTCAACAATGTATGTGTATCCATGGTGTTGTGTTTTGTGTGTGTGTGTGTATGTGTTTGTGTCTGTTAGCGACACGCCATCATTCCTCGAGGGCGTCGCCCAGGTGCCTGACGGCAAGAAGAAGTGGGCTGTGGCTGATTCGTCGGAAAGAGACGACGGCAAGCTTCAGGATGAGCAAGCTCCGTTCGACCTGCGTGGCTCCCCTGGGGATCTGTGCATAGTACCCAAGCATTTCGTGACTGAAGGGACGATGACGCCAAACAGGCAAGGGCAGATAGACGCACTCAACAATGTATGTGTATCCATGGTGTTGTCGTGTTGTGTGTGTATGTATGTGTCCGACGCCAGTACTCCGAATACACATCTGGGCGGTACGGACACGCGCGAGAGGCACACACAGTCCCTCCCTAGATTAATGGGCGCTTGCATGAATGTCTGTATGTGTATGCAGATGGCCTCCTGCATGCTCAAGATGCCCTTCATCCATCGCAACAAGCCCAAGCCGTGTTTGGTAAGGAAGGATGCATACGCAAAACTTGCCTTCACGTCGGCACTCCTGCTCATGCTCATGCTCATGCTCATTCTCTCTCTCTCTCTCTCTGTGTGTGTATTGTGTGTGTGTGTGTGTGTGTGTGTCAACACACCAGAATGTAGGTTGACATTGAGTTCTTCGAGGCCGTCCACAAGGCCAGTGGGGAGACCCGAGCGGTCAAGACCTTCGCCAAGCGAGTCAACGGCGTGGAAGCCCACCCCAATCCCCCACGCGAGACCCCGCCCCCCCCACCAGCACCTGCACAAGTTGGGGTGTGGCACCGGGATATCAAGCCGGCCAACCTGCTAGTTAGCCCCAGCAGGGCGGGAGTCAAGATAGCCGACTTCGGCCTGGCTCTCCTTCGGCCCAGCAGGCTGGACTGGAGCCTGTCGTCGCTGTACGAGACGGGCACGCCAGGGTTCGTGGCACTCGAGGTACTGCTGGCGAGGGAGATGGCCAAGAATCGTCTGCAGCCTTTGCATCGCTGCCTACATTTTATATCCGGAATCGTCTGTTCTCACTCTGACGCATGCCTCGTGAATTGAAATTCGTCAACTAAGCATGTGTGCATCTATGTGTGTGCGCGTGGCGAACGGCAAGGCGAACGGGACTTGTGCTCGTCCAAGTGAGCGAACCTGGGCACCAAACAGCATCCCTTCCGCCACACTTCGCCACATTTGCAATGAATTCGTTCCCTGCTGTCCTCACCTCGCACGATTTCTGAGCTCGCAAGAAAAGGTCGATCAATCAGCAGAGAGAAGCTGTTGGGAGGGGCTGTTCCAGCTCAGCATGGCCGAAACAGCGTCTTCGACCTGTCCCTCCGACACGCAGTCCACACCGTCATCCCCCGCTCCCGACGGAAAGACGCCTTGCTCTGCAGAGGATGACACACACACAAGGACCAGCAATGACACCCCTCCCTCCCCGCCCTTCAGCACGGCCTTCGCAGTCAGCAGTTACTGCGCCTGCTCCATCGGCCTCGTGTGGCTCAACCGGCTGCTCTTCACCGAGATGGTGCCGCTGCCGCTGTTCCTCTCGTGGGTGCAGCAGGTGATTGGCCTGATGCTGTCGGTGGTGCTCGGCAGCTGGACCTGCCACACGTCATGCCCTGTGTCAGTCAAGGGTTTCTTCCGCCCGATTGAGTGGCGGTGGGAGGACGGGAGACGGGTGCTGCCCCTTGCCGTGCTCTTTGTGGGCATGCTCGCCTTCAACAACATCTGCCTGGTGTGTGCACAAGAGCAAAAAGACCTTCACACTGCCGGTTCTCATGTGCGTGTTCTCTCGTATGTGCAGCGGTATGTGCAAGTGGCGGTATACCAAGTGGCCCGCAGCACCTCCATCCTATTCAACCTGCTGCTGTCCTCATTGCTCCTCAAGTCTGACCCCCTGTCCATGGAGGCCCTCTCGGCGTGCCTTGTGGCGCTGCTCGGCCTGCTCATCGCCACGTTTGACCCTGACACCCTCAGCGTATTCGGCGCATTGACGGGCAGCCTTGGTTCACTGTTCGGCGCCTTCTACATGGTGGGTGTGAAGCATGTTGGCGGCCAAGTGAGCTTCGCCCACCAGAACGGGGCCGAGTGCCAGCTGATGGCTTATGTCAACTCGTATGCTCTCGTGCTCTTCCCGCCACTCATATGGCTCAGCGGCGAGTACGACCAGCTGGTCGACCAGGTCTTCAGCGGTGATGCCGGGGTGCCGCGGCAGTGGGTGCTGTGTGTGTTGGTGATGGTGTCGGGGCTGATGGGTGTGGGCATCTCGTTCACGACCTTCCTGTGCCTGCGGGTGGTCAGCCCCGTCACGTGTGTCGTCATCGGCTACGTCAAGTCGTGCGTGCAGACGATCGGGGGCGTGGCTGTCTTCTCCGAGACACTCACTGCCAAGGGATGGCTGGGCACACTCGTGTGTCTGGCTGGGAGCTTCTGGTACAGCTATGCCTCTTATAAGGAGAAGAGAGGCAAGACGCACAAGAGCAGCTGTTCGGCAGCAGAGCAGCAGGAGGGGGATGGGTCAATTAGAGAAGAGGGGAAGAAAGAGCAATGATATGACGGACAGACGGGAGGGATCGCAGGCTGTCTGGGGGTGTTTTTGTGTGCGTACAAGTGTACAATTGACACTTTTATATGTGAGGGACGGCGTGGTCAATGAGAGTTCATTACATAGTGTGTTTTGTGTCGGTCTGTCTCTGGCTGTCTGGCATAAATGTGTGAGGCCAATTCAGCAGGGCTTGCAGGAGCTGCTCACGAGGAAGGGGGCGGGGAAATACTCCCTCGCTTCCACTTCCTTGTGAGCATGTCCTGCAGGTCCTGCTGCAATTCGGACCACCATGTGCCTGTCGGTGTGGGTCGAGTGTACACAGACCATGCATGCGAAATTAGATGAATGCTCACGTCACACCATATCGTCAAGACATCATTCGATAATATCATGGTTGCGTCACACACGGCAGACATCCTTACAGGCATTTGCACGCCACAAAGCAGCACAGCACATTGGGTGACCTACAAGTCATATTACGTCACGTCAGCTCCAGTCATCCTCGCCCCTCTGTTCCTCCCCCCTCCACCTCTCAATCGTCACTACCTCGGTCACATTCGTATCACCCACCCCCGCCCCCGCCCCCTTCCTGATGCCGTACACCACCCGAAAGTGAAGATACACCACCTCACCCAAATACCCATACACCTCATCGTAGTCAGTGGCCTCTGGCTGGCCGCTCGCGGCGCTGATCTGTGGGCGCCTGGACGGATGCACTGTTGACGCGTCGACTGAGCGCTGGTGGGGCGAGCGAATGTCCATCGACAGCACCTCGGCCAGAGACGAACGGACCTGATCGATCAGTGAGTGAGTGCGCAATTCAATCTATGCCCCTCGGCGCTGCTGTGTGTGTGTGTGTGTGTGTTGGTTGCTTACATCTTCCCATGAGTCAAAAGGGTGGGGTGACAGATCCGACGAATCATCTGACAGCCCCACACACCACAGCATAGCACCACAACGGAGGATGCGGGTTGCTCTTGTTTTCTTTCGTTGATTCGTTCATCCTCGCCGCCCCGCTCCGCCCGCCGACCTGTGAGTGTGTCCCATTCCCTCAGTGCCCGTGGGGTCATCTCCACTTGCCGCATTGGCGCAGCATACGACTCCTGCACCCACGATGGGTGGCTGGCGTGCGGCAGCGAGTCGAACAGACTCACGTACGGCTTCACGTCGATCACGGGGCTGCCTGCACAACCAGGCAGATGAGGCAAGAGGGTGGTATGATTCTGCTGCTGCATGGATGTGCTACCATGGACAACATCAGCTCCCTCCAGGATGAGCTCCTTCCGCCCCACATCGACACGAACCAACCTGACGGCAAGCAGCACCATGCACCCATTCTTCCCTTCTGCCGTTCGTGCGTCATTGTGACTTTTCCGCTGACTGACTTGGCGATGCTGAGGCCGATGGGGTTGGGTCTGTGTGGCGACCTGCAGGCCATGACGCCCACCTTGAAGGCACCGTCGCACCGTGGCGGGGTGATCTTGGTTCGCAGACCGGCGAACGGCTCACTCACAGGCACACAGGAGTCGCCCTGAAGGCAGCATAGCATGTGCATTCTCATCGACGGACACACGAGGGGTGTGTTCATCATACCTACCTCGCCTCCCCGTTGTGCCTGTCGAGTGGCGGCGAAGTTGGCGACGTTGGTGTTGAGGTGGAATATGTACACCAGCCACACGTGAGAGAAATTCTGGACAACAACACATGCCAATTTGCCTGCCTGCCTCCCTGTCCCCTTATCTATCTCGTGTACGTCGTGCTTGCCTGCATGCCGTCCATGGCCGCATCCCAGTTGACTGTCGGCTCCAGCTTGAGCACACTCCGCACTGACGGACATGCAGATGCCATACACAACGCAATCAGATCCATGGATTCAAGTGTCTGTGTACCCACCGGAAGGGGCGAGCAGGCCTTGCCTCGGGGTGCCCCGCCGCTGCACCAATACACCACACGTGTGTGCACGCACCTGCATCACTCACGGCTGTGCACTGCACTCTGTACCTGTCTGAATGGCGAGTGCAGGATGCCGATGGGCGGGAAGGTGTATCCCTGCCTCGCCAGCAGCCGCTCCGCATTCTGCCGCAGCAAACCCTCAGCACGAGTACGACCCCTCCTGCGGCGTGCAACAGGCAGATGGATGGATGGATGAGTCGCTCTCCGTGCGCTACACACCTTTCTTCTTCTCTGCTCTGTTTTTCCCGTTCGAGAGCGCGTTTTAACTCATCGATCTGCTGCCGCAGCGTCGAAAGCGTTGAAAGCTCCTCTGCGTCATCCATTTTTCTTCCTCCCACTTGCGAGCTAAGCTCGCGAGCAGGGCAACTCGTCCGCCGAAGCAACCATCGTGATCTGGGCTGCATTGTGGTCCCCAGCTTCATCCTGCCACCAAGCGAGAAGCCGTCTCATCACAAACCTCGCCGCCCTGTGGGGAGGTGAAAGGGGAAGTCTGCTGATGTTGTCGGCTGCGGCCTTGGCACTGGCTTTCGTGTCGGCGGCCGTGGGCGGCGCTGCGCAGGACGATGATGCGACGCCCAACAATGTGATGAAGCAGCTGCGGAGCACCGACACGCGTCAGCAACTCAGTGCCTTGCGGGCCATGGAGTTCGTCATCTCCAACAGCACAGCCACACGGCATGAGGATGTGGCGGCCACCATGGCCGACATGTTCGGGGCACTTATCTTTGAGCTGGTGGGCAACGGCACCTCTGGGCGCGACGAGGTGCAGCGTGCAGCTGGAGATCTGCTACACTGCATGGCCAGTGCTGGCACTCGCGCGGTGGAATCGCTCGTCAGGTATGTGGGGAGGTGCGTGTGCATTTATGGATGCATCGGTGTCTGTCTGTCTGTCTGTCTTTCTGTCTGTCTGTCTGTCTGTCTGTTTGCTCAGCCAAGGCGCAATCCCCTCGCTGGTCGAGGCCATCGACAAGGACATGGGCAGCAGCAGTGTGGGCACCCTCCTAGGATCCCTTCGCACGTTGATCGCCAGCCAGGGGACGGCCCTGGTGGATGACTTCATCGAGGCTCGTGGCGTGCCGGTCGCCTCGAAGCTGCTGGAATATTACGCCAATGACACGGCTCCCATCCTTGCCTTGACGGACGGGGGGCTCCTGAGGATTGGGGCGACTGCGATCGACCTATTGGCGCGAACCTCGCCCGGCGCCTTCGGCGTCTCGGATGATGATCCCGTTGCTGTGCAGGAGAGGTTTGATTTGTGGTCGGACCATGTGGCGGATGATTTGGTGGATTATGATGCAGTGACAAAGCTGTCGCCCCTGCTCTTGGCAGCCGACCCTGTCACGCGATTGTCGGCTGCTGGGCTGATGTACATGGCGCTCACGGCGACGGGGCAAGTGGCAAGTAAGGCTGCGCTGCACGCCAAAAACAGTGGCATGTACACCAGAGAGAGGTGCGCCTGTGTGTTTACGCACCCCACCCGTCAGATTGGAAGGGCCGTCCCGAGACGCTGCCTGTGGGCCTTGCGCGAATCGTCGCGGCTTCAGTGGTTCCGAATGCCATGGCAGCATATCATGAGGACCACTGGGCTAAAGGCCTGGACGGGGATTACTACTTCTTGGTCGTGAGGAGTGCATGTGACTACCTGATCAAGGACGGAAACGAGATGCAGGTTGGTCTTTCAGCACACACATGAGCCATCTCTCTTTCTCTAACTCTGCATCTGCATGTGTGCTGCAGCAAGCGCATGCAGTGCACAACGGGTGTGTGGAGCTGTCGTGTGAGGAGATGCACAAGTACAGGGACGCCGCTGAGCTGCCGGAAGGGCCGCAGAGAAGCGTGCAGCTGGTGCAGTCGCGGGGAACGATTCTCGCTCTTGGTCGTGTGCTCAGGTAGAGAGGCACACGAGAAGACAGACAGAGCTGTCTGCCCACACGCTGTCTGTGTGCTCGCGTCACTTACGATCGATCAGCCGGGAGTCTGCCTCGTTGACTCAGCGCGTCAAAGACATCATCATCGAAACGGTTAGTTTGTATGCATACAACTGGACGCGCCTTTGTGATGTCCTGAGAGAGACTCTCCCTTGCCTTCTCTCCTGCAGCCCGGCTGCCTGTCGTCGATCGCGGAGATTGCCAAGTATCATAATGATTCCATCGGCGCACAAGCCAAGAAGATCCTCGCCTCCGTGTCGCTACACGTACGCGACCCCCCTCCTCTCCAACTGCCCATCCCAACACACACAGAGTAGACAACGCGTCTTTCGTCTTGGCTGGCTGTCCGTATGTGTCTGTCTGCAGGATGGTGGGATGCATCCCAGTGTGATTGATCAGCTGGAAGGCCCACATGAGAGCCAGCAGCTGCGTGCAATGGAGCGGATCACGGCATCCATGAATGATGGCTCGGATGAGACTGCTGCGGGCGTTGCTGACCTCTACGGTAGCGTCCTGCTTCACCTTGCAGTCGACTTTGAGAATGATGAGGTGCGGCGTGCGGCTCGGGACCTACTGCAGCAGGTGGCAGAGATGGGCTCCCAAGCCGCCGACGTCCTCGTCAGGTAGGAACCCACAGACGCACCCACACACAGACGCAGGGAGGCAGACAGGCCTTGTGGGTACATAAGACCATCCCGCGGCTTGTGTGTTGGTTAACTCCAGAGTGGGCGCCATTTCCGGCCTGGCCACAGGCGTCCAGCAAGCGATGGGGCTGGGTCTCATGGATGTGGCCGCAGACACCTTCAAGCTCCTGTCTGATGTGGCGGTTTGGGCGACTTCTGATACCTCTGGTCAGAATCGCACCCTGTGGGTGGATGAGTTTTTGGATGCGGGCGGGGTGTCTCTTGTGCTCGACCTGCTCGACGACCACGACGACGGCGATGATGACGACGGGGTGGCGCTCACCAAAGCCGCCACCTGGATGCTCGCATTCGCAGTCAATGTGCATGGCGAATGGAAGGGCCTCGAATGGAACGCGAATGATCCCACAGTGGGTAAGAAAGAAAGGGCCATGGCAAGACAGACAGACAGACAGACAGAGAGGGAGGGAGGGAGGGAGGGAGGCAGGCAGGAAGGGTGGGCACAAGTGTGTGTATCTGTTCTTGCAGAGATATTGTCTGGGCGTGATGTACTGATGAAGCTGTCGAGCTTGCTGCTCTCATCTGATACCGATATTCGCAACAATAGCGCCGGCACACTGACCGCCACGCTCGGACACCACATACTTAACGGCAAGTGAGTGAATCGGCGGAGGAGAAACCCACGGCGCTTTTCGTTGTTTGGCTGTGTCAACCAACTGAGCAGGCGTCCGGACGTCACGAGCATCATCGACGCGGCAGTGCTGCCGAATACCTTCACAGCCTACCGTGAGCTGATTTCTGCTAAGAAGGACAAGTCCTCAGCAGTGTTCGGACTGATGACTTTCACGTGCATCAACTTGCTGGCCTGGGGCAACGAAACGGAGCGGACACACGCAGTCGAGTACCAGTGCGTTGAGCGCGTTACATGCGCCATGGTCATGTCCTGGCCTGCCCGCCATCACCAGGGAGATTTCATACTTGCTCCAGCGCTCAAGTCGATCGAGGATATCATCACCAAGTATGACGAACCCATGCACGCCCGACGTCCGCACCGCATGTGTGTGATTGTGTGTCGTGGATGCATCGACCTGTCAGCGGGACCGAGGCGTTGAGCACACGCGTCAAGGACCTCATCATTGGCAGGGTCTGACCTGACTGACACGGGCACGTCTAACACAGGTGCGAGTATGTGCTTCGTGTCTGTGTGCAGAGTGGCTGCCAGGAGTCCATCCACAAGCTAACTGAGTACCCCACAGATGCCATCAGCAAGCACGCTAAAGCCATTGTGAACGCCTTCAATTCTACGTCGATGTACGTACCTACACAGCACTCATCCACGTACACGCGAACAGTTTCACATGGGTGTGTGTATGTGTGAGCCAATGCAGGCCAGTGCCGCGGGTGGCCTGACGATATCGATGGATGCCTTGCCTTCCTTGGTGTATATAGATAGGGCGTCTCATTCATGCGGTCATCAGTCATTCAGAAGTGGCGCCTTAGGGCTTTTTTCATGTCTGTCTGTTTGTGTGCATGTCTTTCTATACGTCAACACCGACATTTATATACGTATACAATGCCGAATGCTTCATTTTTAGAGGTCTTGCAGCGATTGATTGATTGACTGATTCGTCCGTGCGTGCAACTGTCCTTTTTGCATAGAGAGAGGGAGAGAGGGCCTACATATGCATCAGTCAAAGGGAAGCGAGATACACACATGTACAGGCAGGCGGTGAGGGGCGTAAGGTGCCTGCGTTGCTGCCTTGTTTTTGGTCGGGCTGGGATCCTTCTGGGCCTCCGTTGGCTGAGGGCTGTATGATTGGTCACACTCACAGCCAACGGAGGCCCTTTCTTCAGAAGTTGGCGGGGCGTGGACGAATGAGTGCGCTCTAGCTATATGTGCATGAGCCATGTATGTGTGTGCTGCTCAGGCTGGCGTCTGGCTTACGTACACACCATATCATGCGATGTGTCCGTTTTTGTCCTGTCTTCCATCCACCAGACATACACCTGTACGTAAGGCATTCGTATACATACATACTAGGTTGCATACAATACAAGTGCATTCACACCTGCTCGCTGCATGTTCGTGTGCATATGCATATTTGTTCAGACCAACACTCCAATGCGACCACCTGAACGAGCGACGAATGGATTCGACCTCCATTGTGTGCGAGCTAAGCTGCTACATTCGATCTCCTTGATAAAAGAGCCTTTTCGCGTTCTAACTGTAAGAATAGGTGGGAGAGAGTCGGGGAGAATGGTGAAGAGAGGATCTGCCGGGCGGTCAGTCCCGGATAAAGGATTAAGT
>CDMY01000609.1:19569-35800 GCA_001179505.1 Vitrella brassicaformis | reverse complement strand
GAATGTCTTTGTGCGCACACCTGGGCAAGCACGCGTCGACTTGCGTGCGTGTATATCCTGAATGTCTCTATGCGCACACCTGCGCAAGCACGCGTGGACTTGAAGTGCGTCTATGTCATGGATGTCTCTGTGCGCACACCTGCGCAAGCACGCGTCGACTTGTGCGCACACCTGCGCAAGCACGCGTCGACTTGGAGTGCGTGTATATCCTGAATGTCTCTGTGCGCACACCTGCGCAAGCACGCGTCGACTTCGAGTGCGTGTATATCATGAAGGTCTCTGTGCGCACACCTGCGCAAGCATGCGTCCTCTGTGCGCACACCTGCGCAAGCATGCGTCGACTTCCAGTGCGTATTTATCCTGAATGTCTCTGTGCGCACACCTGCGCAAGCACGCGTCGACTTGTGCGCACACCTGCGCAAGGCCGCGTCGACTTCCAATGCGTGTATATCATGAATGACTTTGTGCGCACACCTGCGCAAGCACGCGTCGACTTGCGTGCGGACGAAGATGCACACGCGCACGGAACACCACACCGCTGTTTCGGCGTCGACATCTATGGAGACAGAGCCCTCCACCACCAGCCGCCCCCCTGTCAGCACATGCACTCGCAAGGCGCGCTGGCGATGTCCCTGCTGCTCGGTGGCGCTGTGCCTGAGCTGTGCCAAGAGGCTGATGGCCGACGCTACCAGGGACGATGGACAGCCCGACGTGTCTCCGCTGGTCCAAGTGAAGCACTTTGCACAGCCAAGTGCTGACGTCACGTCGGAGAGTGAGGACCAGGGACCTGCGCAGCAGCCGCAGGAGGAGGAGCAGGCCGCAGGAGGGGAGAGACATGCGGGCAGCTGGGAGCTGGCCTCGGAGGCCTCTGACGGCAGCCTAGACGAGGCCGAGCTGGTGATGAGTTCTGGGGAGGGTGTCCAACAGCAACCTATGACGACGATGGTTTCGTCCTCCAGACGGATAGCGCACAGATCGCTGCCAAGCTGCACGACGAGGCAGCTTCAATGGGTTGGATGACGATCCCGAGGGAGTTCCTGCTTAATCCGATCTATGGCCTCCTGTCGCGGGACCGCCCCATTGCGGCAACCTGGACCAGCAGGCCTTCCTGCAAAACATCGCGGCCACGTCGCCTGGCACGACATGTCCTCTGCTCTACCCTGATGTAGGCAGCCACTCACACGTCAAAGGAAAGGAGAAGGGGCTGCAACGTGTTTCTCTCTCGCTCCTTTTGGTCCAGGCCCTGCTTTTCCCGAGCATTTTCTTCCACATGCTCTCGGACGGCACACCGGTCGGTGCGCTTCCCGCTCCACCAAAAAGTGATCAGCAAACACCTTCACCTCATCGTCATTAATCCACTGCCGTGCGTGCACTTCGTCCTTTGTGTGGCTGCAAGGGATGGTGTCTCTGACATCATCATCTCTTCCAATTCCATTATGAACAGTGTTATGTCGGGCGACGGCAACGGAGAAGCAGGTGCTTACGTACTCTTCGGCAGCAGTGGTTGGTCCCCCCAGTGGTGTAAGCAACGACAAGACAAACACGTGAAGCAGATGTGTGATGTGTTTTCTCATGTGTCTCAGCGGCAAATGATTCCCTTATAGCTCTGCTGGCTGATGGCGATGTCTCAATCAGAAATGACTATGGAGTTGAGGGTGATCCATTGGAGGGCTGCGTTGTTGAGGATGGAGACAAAGTCGAAAAATTCACCTTAAACTGCTCTCTCGCATCCACCGGCGGCCGGCGCATAACAATACGGCCGAACTGCTCAATCAGCAGAGTGCAGGGGACCAACTTTGGCGACTACATTTCCAGGTGAGACCCACACGACGAAGGGTCGACAGACGAACACGGAAAACGTATGGTTACCCATCTTCAGCTACGTCTCAGATACCCACCTCGAGGGCCTCAATGGAACCGACTTTCTCTATTGCAGGCTGTCGTATCATGATCGCTGTCACCTCGATGGTGGAGAAGGAGCCGACAGTCTCTATCCTTCTGCAGGACCGCAGAATATCCTCTACGGCGGCAACGACACTGACGGAGATTACTTTCGCCTCGACAATAGCGTCAACACAACATCTTTGACAATCATGGATATGATGCCCGATTTCGAAGACGCGATCAGCGTCGTTGATTTCAGCGATCTCTCCCGGTGGTCTGCTGTTGAGCCTCTACTAACTGGAAATGCCACAGACACGACGATGCAGCTCGATGATAAGAACTCGCTCCGGATCAAAAGCGTGCTACCGAACGACCTTGCTGAGGCAAACTTCAGATTTGCACCCTTACATATGCGACACATCCATGCGCAATACATACCAGGCAGCAATGCAAGCAACTCTTTTCTTCCCTCGCCTTGCATTATGTCTCCCTTGATCTATGTCAGCAACACCACTGAAGATGATGGTGATTGATGGGTTTCTCGAGCTTGAAGATATCTCTGACTCTGTCCGCGACAACCCCACTGATGACTGTGAGCTTCTGTTTGAAGATCTATCGACTAATAGCCCTCCCGCTGTCACGCCAACAGAAGAGCCGAGTCCACCTCTTGAACAAGTCGCGACCCTGAATTGCACCTCTGCAAGGAATGGGAAGCGCATCATCATCCACGCGAACAGCACCATCACAAAAGTGATCGGCACCGACTGGGCGGATGTTATTCACACATACGTCCCAACCATCTGGATCGAAGGCCTCGCAGCCTTGACGGTCAATTCACATGGGTATCGAGAAATGGGCTACAACGACCTGAGGTCATTCAACTCTGACTGCGTCAGCTGCACCATCAAAGGAGGTACAGACCCGGATTACATGCTGCAGCCGGAGGGAGATACTACCTATTTGGGGGAGAAGATGAAACGGGGCGATATTTTAGCGGCTACGATACAAGGCGAGATACTTTTGTCTTCCTGCGCACGCCGAACACAACCAATTAACTCCAAATCAACGAATTCAGCCCCAAACTGAGTTGGCGTGACAGTTTGTACCCCAACATCCTGGACCTTGGTGCGTTTCCGGGTGTTAACACGCCTAGCTCCATCATGTCTCGCATGGTCGACAAGGCCGATGGCGACATTCTCATCACACAGTTTGCCTGGACCAAGAGCACACAATCGAGATGCGCAATATTACACCTGCTCGGCTCCTGCCGCGAAACTTCTGGATGGGACAGAACCTTTCATCGCTCATTGACACCAACCAAGTGGTGATCGAGAAGGTGAATGATGACGATCCTGATGATGCGCATGTAAAGTGTACAGTCTCTCTCGAGCGACGAATGAGATCAGCTGCTTACGGTTGGAGTATCCCAAACGCTTGGCGCTCTTCGAAGACACAGTGATCGATACGCTGACGGGCTCGAAAGCAGGCGGGGACGTGCTGACGGGGAATTCGAAAGCCAATACTCTCGATGGATGGTCTGGACGCTTGCCCAGGGATACCCTTATCAGTGGGGGCGGTGACGACGGTAGGTGCAAGCACGACGTGGAGTTCAATCTCAAACGCCGTGTCTTTTTTGGCCTTCAGTGCTCCGCAACGGATACAGCTCCTCATATGCAGCCACATTGTAAGCCAAGCTCCCCGTTCCCTGTAATACATGCTCTGTGTGTGTGCGCGTATTCGTTTGTGTTTGTGTTTGTGTCTGATTGCAGAGCAATTTCGAATGTCCCCGGCCACGTCAGCATCTCCAGCATTGACGAGGACAAAGTGGATCTAACGGAGTTCCCCCAGATCAATGGGTTTACGACACTCATGACGATGGTCTCCGAAGGCAGCATAATCATAGACATCACCGCCAACCACTCAGGTGATAAGGATCAATGGAATGCCAAGTCTCTTGCAGTTGAATGAGGGCGTCCTCTGAACTTTGTTGCTGACAGTGACAATTAATGGCGAGTCGCCGAGCTCCCTACGCAACTCGTCCTTCTATCTTGCTAGCTCCGACGCCGAGCCGGTGCCTGCTTGTCAGAGCCCGTCGACGAACAAGCCGAGCGAAGCAACATCCTCTTCATCATGTCGCTTGTGATCGTCTGCGTCGTCGGCGCCATGCTTCTATTCCTCCTCTGGGCAGCTGTCTCTCTTCCTGGTTTGCACATAGAGTGGTGCAACGCCGAATTCAACATCGGCCTCGTTATAAGTCTTTTGACGTTGGCAGAGGTGATAGCGAGGGACAAAGAGACAAGGATTGGCCGCTTTGCAAGGTTATTATATATGTGCACTGTGCAGGACATATGGGCCATTCTCGTGGTGGATGAAGTGTGTGATATGAAGGTTGTTGCACACGTCTCCAATAAATTATTGCAGGGTGACCTGTGACACACATTTTTATCTTCGTCGCCTTCACCATCCACGCTCTTCTCAGCGGGTTAATTGAGGATCTCTTTGTGGACAGCAATTGGAAGAAGGCCGCGCTCACTGTCATGGAGCTCTTCCAATTTGGTCTCCTCTTTTTGCTCACGTAACATGCTCACCCTCAAAGCACACATGCAAAGACTCATTGGCTCTCTTCCTGAATCCCCTTTTACGTAGAGCAATCGGCTCGGCTGGAACCGGGTACCACTCTTATTCTTTCGGAGCAGCGGGCCGCGTGCAAATCGTCGAAATTTGGTTGCCGCTAGAGGAGTATTTTGGCTGTGTCAAAGAGACGAGGCAGAAGAAGGACAGCGACACCAAAAAACAATCCAAGGCCTCACCATTCGCTGTAGCCGACGAAAGCGGAGTGGCGGAAGAGGAGCAAGCTAAAGTCCCTGATGACGGACCCTACGGCACCTGGCTCAGCGACGTGGTCTGGCGAAAAGACGAAGGAGGACAGGAAGACAAGCAAGAAGGAGCAGCCAAGAGAAAGTCATACAAAAGGACAAAAACGGCAAAGGAACAGATGGAGGCAGACAATCGGCCGAAAGAGTCTGTCTTCATGCTGATGTGTTTGTTGAGGAGAGACCTGGACAAGCTCGTGACGATCAAGCCGGCGAAAGACAAGCGTGGACTGGTGGTGAAAGACAAGGACGGGAATGTTCGGCGAGACTACCACCTGGAAACAGGCATGCATAAATCAGCTCACCATCCTCTAGATCTGTCGACTTCTTTTCTCATGTAAGCGTAACTTACAGATCAAGAGAAGGAGGCCAGAGATAAGAAGGAAAAGGAAGAAAAGGAGAAGGCGCAAGCCGAATTTGATTTCTTCGATACAGTTGGCACCCAGAATAAGGAGGCCGACGCCTCCAAGGACGACAAAAAGGGAGACATAGTGCAGCAGCGGGTTTTACCATCGAAACTAACTCCCACGAATCCGTGGTCGTAGAGGACTTGCGGGGTGGGGTAACATAGATGTGGCGAGGCGCGGGCGGTATCGGGATGGCCCTCTTCGACCATGGATTCTGAAGATTCGGTCAGTGGTCGCCGTGATCGCCAGCGCCCACCGTGCGTGATGCCAGTCATGCGAGAGTGTTGATTGATTATTTATAGATGCTGGTCCATCAGTACACACATACAGAGATGCGGTTTATTCATATGTAGAGCTACTTGTGCTGGTCCATTAGTATATACACATGGAAGTCATAAATGTAGACAAGTAGATAGAGGTACTCATGTATCAACTTGAAGGCTCTCACTCCGTTGATACATACGTGCGAGAAGCGCTGCCGTCACCCACACTCACACCACCCACACGGAGACACATATGCTTGCTGCTGTTGCTGGTAGTCCGTCTACTCCTGGCCCTCCACCTCGCCCTCATACACAAATAGAGAGAATACATACATAGACTTTCCTCTATGCGTCACTCTCTGCCACCCAACCATCACTGCCTGCCGGTGTGCCACTGCCCGCCTGTGTGTTGTCGTCTGCATTGCCTTCTTCACGAGCAGTAATCTCGACATCAATCTCCTGACGCAGGCGGCCCAGCAGGTCGCGCACATACTCCAACGACACGTCCTCCACCCCGCCCAAATCCCATCCCTCCCGCTAAGCACGTGAGAAAGCATTGATTGAGCATTGTCTGTCCTCCGCACGCACGATTAAGCAAGCACGCATCGTATATCCCCATACTACAGGTAAATGGCCTGTATTACCTGTACACCGCCGAGCAAGCTAAGGAATGAATGATGTCGGTGTCTCTCTAGAAAATAAACGAGAAATATGGGCACATATCTGCAGGCTGAACCTCGCCCCCCTTGTCGGCATCCACCATACGAAGCACGAAGACTTCAAGATACGGAAGCATAAGCGATGCACTGCATACAGACAGGCAGACAGACAGACAGACAGACAGGAAAGGCAGAAAGAGGACAGGGATAAGGGAGCGACAGACAAGGGTCCATCCTTGCAACATATAACAGTGTCTGTGTCTCCATCACAGCTTACACGCGGATCCCCATCCAGAGGCACGTGAGAAATTCGCAGCACGTGACGTCTTTCTTGTAACTGGATGACAGCAGAGGGAAGTTGTTCCATCGGACCATCACGAGAAAAAGAACCGCTTCGAAAGCGCATTCGATGCTCACCAGCACGCGCAGGCCCGCAATTCCTTGTCCAAAAGTGACAGATGACGCGGCGATGTTCAATATCCGATTAGTAATTAACACCATCAGATTGGTGTAGAGCAGGACGGTGACTTCGATAAGAGAGTACAGCCTGATTTGGTCTGACAGGGTGCGGAGGTAGCAAGGTGAGACCTCTAGAGATGCCAAAGCTGACTGCAGATTGACAGTTCGAGCGAGCGCTGGCTCCGTGCTAATAAAAGAGAGGGCTGCTGTCATGAATGTGGACTGCCGCCTCATCAGATGACTGCTCGTTGTCCTACTTTGCTGGAGTCTTGAAGCGCCGTTGTCTTTGTATGTAGGTGGTCGATCACTTGTCGCATTGTCAGCTGCACCGGTCGCGACGTTAGTGAAGGGAGGACAGTCCGTCGCCTGTGCTATCCCTTCCTGTGCTGGCTGCTGTGCAGGGGGCCTGAATTTGTTACAGCGGCCGTCGTCCAGCAGATTGGTTCGAAGGCTGGGCTGGGACCAGTTGCTGCTCACATCAGAGCATCGCTGCATGGTTCATCGCCATCCCCTTGAAGGACTCTCACAGTCCCCCGCACGGGTGAGAGAGGACAAACAGTATGCTCGGACATGCTCGAGTTATGGATGGAAGTTCTGGCCCCAAAACATCTGGGGGGCACGATCGATCTGCTTATGCGTGCGAGCTTGAAGCGCGTGCGAGCTTCTGGATGCTTAAAATGAAGGCTTCTAAAACTATCGTCCATCTGTTGTCAGTGTCAAAATCAGGCGCATAGTCATCTCATTCAAGCAAAATGGCACAGGCGATGCGACAAAAGTCAGTGCGTGTGTGTGGTGTGCGCCCGCCCGTCCCCGTGTGTCTGTGGTGTGTGCCCGCCCCGCCCCGCCCCGCCCCGCCCCGCCCCGTCCCGTCCCGTCCCGTCCCGTGTGTGTGTGTGTGTGTGTGTGTGCGTAGCTGTGTTACCTGCATGGTGCCCGCACGGGTCTCCTGAAGGATGTTCTCGTTCTTGTACGCCTTCGCATGTCCGTTCTCCATGTTTTTCTTGGCTCGGTTTTCGAGCACCTGCACATGCGTGAGGACATGCATGTATGCGTGTGCGTGTTCATCCTTCACCTTGATGAGAGCCTCGCGCAGACAGACGATGCACATCTTGTTCTTCTGGCCCAGCTTGATGAGCAGGAGCACATTCTCGTTGTGTCCCGTGTAGTTGAGGGGATTGTGGCACTTTACGCATGTGCGTCTGCCACACACCTCGCACGGCTTAGTTGGCGCCCAATTCGTTGTTGCAGATGCCGTACTTGCTCAACATGCACACCCTGCACACACACACCACACTCACTACCCAACACACACCACCCGTCTCACCTGCTGGTCTGGTCAGGGGCGACTTGCCGCCTTGCTGGTCCTTGTGGTTTTTGTTGCTCTTCTCGTCGTCCTCTTCATTGTCGAATTCGTTCTTCTTGCGCTTTTTCTTGTTCTCCGTGCCGTCTTCCTTCTTCTTCGTGTCGTCTTCCTTCTCCTTTTAATGCCCTTCTTCCCCTCCTCCATGGTCTCCTTGTAGAGGGTGTGACGCAACTCCGTCTGCCGCGTCTGCAGGGGGAGGGCGGTGTCGCGAGGCTTGAGGCTGTGGTGGAGCGGGTCAAGAAGGACATTCTCAAGGGTCCCGCCGAACATGAAGAGGTACTGTCTGCGCGTCCAGTTCTCAGGCACCAACGACGATATGATAATGTCAAACAGCAGCAGCGCGAGAAGCTGCAGCAAAGCTCACACTGTGTCGCGCCTTCCTTTCGTACGCATGTGACTTCACTGTGCCTGTGTGTGTATGTGTGTTTATATGTGTGTGTCTGGGGCTGGGCTATCGGTGTTCCTATACATCGACTAGCATGTTCGTATGAGGGCGTGTAGCGTGGGGTGTGTGTATCGGCACGGTGTCCGGTTGCGTGGCTCTTTGCGGACCTCCCTGGCCTGTGTGTGTCTGCCCCTGTGTTTTTCCTGCGGTGTGTGTACGAGCATGCTTTGTGGGTGTCTGCGAGCCGGCCGCCTGCCGCCAGCCCACTCTCCGCCGTGGAGAGTGGAGCGGCGGTGCGCTTCGCTTTCGGACATCCTCATCTCCCCGTGTGTGTTCGTGTCAAGGGCATATTTGCGTGTGACTGGTCGATCTGCATTGGCTGGCCAGCTGGGGGTGTGCGGTATGTACGTAAAGAACCATGGTCCAAGACGCACGCCGCCGTGGGGCCGCCCCATTCTGGCCGCCCGCCGGGTGGCGGGCGGGCGTGCGACGTTACTTGTCTGCTCATATGTTGCCGTCGTTTGCAGCGCATTGCATATCCACCCCTTAGCTGCTTCTGCCCTTTGCGTGCTGCGTGTGCGTGTTGCGTGTTGCATGTTGGGGTGCGTGGTGCATGTTGCATGTTGGGATGGACAGACATGGGATCACGCCGTCAGGCCCCCTAGGGTATTGCCTGAAACCGCTGACAACCAACAGATAATGCTATTGTAGCTCCACTAGTGTTATCCATCGTGGCAATGCTGTCGTCTAAATGAAGCAGCATTCTTCTACGTTTGTTCGTCGGTTTTCCCCTCCTGTAATTCCCCTATTTTCTTTATCTGTTCCTCGACAATGTTTGGGGTAGATTTCTTGTTTTACGGTTTAGATTCAAGACTTTCGCTTCTTCTGGTATTCTTACTCCCTGATATTGGACATTCGCCAACTTGTCGCTGTCATTGCAAGCCGCGCTGAGGGGAGAACATCGACCAATAGGGGTGCTGCTGACCTCTTCCTTGTCCACAGATGACTCAGCCCGCCCCTCATCTCATGGCCATGCTGCTCCTCCTTCATTGCAAACGAACCACTTGTTTCATCACGAAAGATTAGGGCCTCGGAGCAATACGAAACCGAATAGGATGTGTGACAGGTGCTTATTTCAGAGATCTCATGACAGGAGGCATCTCCTCGTGACTGAGCCACGAAATGAGTGCTCTTCACTGGGGAGGAGGCCGAGAGAGAGCCCTGGGGAGGAAGAGCTGCATTGGTGAGGAAACGATTGGAGAACGACAGTAGAGATGGGGCGTCGACTCCAATTGTCACCAGGATGTACAGCAGCTTGAGCCAATCAATATGGCCCCGTCATCTTCGATCGTGTGGCCCCACATCCACAGTGGTCTACTTTGGAATTTGTGCGTTACGTAAGGCCACGCAGTGGCAGGGACAGTCAATGAATGATGTTCAGCTGCTGATCTGCTGATGACGCTCTGGGGCCTTCCGAGCAGGCGTCTGGCGCTCTCCCTTCTTCTCATCTGCGCATGGCTGCTTCAATGCACCAAAGGTAGAGTTCTCGTTCGCAGACAACAGGGATCACAGTGCATGGCACCGCCCATCATGGCTCTCATGCGTGTGGTTTCGCAGCGACGTCTGTTTGTGGGGATGCCCACAGAGAGGCTGGAGAGCAATGCGACGACGGCAACCTCATCCCTGGCGATGGCTGCGATGAAAACTGTAAGCCACAAAAGTCAACACAAGAGGCGTGTGTGCCGCAGAAAACGTCCGTCCTTATTGTACGCATGTCCTTTCAGGTGACATAGAGACAAACTACAACTGCTACGATCCTGGCGGCTCTGGAAACCCTTCCATCTGCTCGTCTACGTGTGCATCGGCCGCAAATGGCGTCATAAGATGGAGTCCACCTGATTGGCGATATAGCGGCAGCGTCCTGGATTCTTTCACATCGTATTATATAGACGAAAAGGAGGAGTGTGCGGCAATGTGTCTATCGAGAGACGACTGTGCAGCCTTCGAGTGGAAGAACGGAACAAAGCTGTGCGCGATGACAGACCAGATTATGGGCTCCGATGCTGAGGTCGACTCTTTTTCTGGCCGCAAGATTTGCACGGATGACTGTACTGCTATCGGCCTCCAAGAGTCAGATTGCTTCCGTAGGCATTAAGCCAGCCACAATCTCTAGGAGACACAGGCAAAGCAGAGCTCTCTGTTTCCCTTTGAAATCTTTGCAGGCTTCCCTTGCCACATTGGCTGGGAGTGGCGCACCGTGGACGACTTCACATCGTTTGAGCAACACGACATGGACTGCGGAGGATCGGCGCTTCTCGGCCATCGACTGCTAGAAACAGGTATCCATCTATCGTGATACACACACGAGGAGGATGCACAAAGTGAGCCGATGTTTGCTTGCTTGCTTTCTCCCTCTCTCTCTGTTGTGTCAATAATCTAGGCGACCAAGGGGCATGGTTCTATTGGTGCTGTCCCCATCCCCCACGGACGGAAACGAGCCTAGTCACAATATGGCACGACGATAATGCGCTAGGCCAGAAGGTCTTCGTCCAAATATATGACTCCAGCTCTCCTCTCGCCTGTCCCGGCAACGCTGTCTTCACTCGCATGTGGCTCAAGCATCATCCTGCGCAGGATTGGTTTCGCTGGGAATACAGGTGTACCGACCTGTCTGCTTTTTCTACAGCCCAGAAGAACAGTATTGCCTGCCAATCGTTTCACATTCCAGCAAAACCCGGCGGTCATGGGATTAGTTTTAGTGGTGAGTCAGCTTGATTGCTTGTTGATAATGATTTGATTGCCGATCTATGTTTCAGAGGACAGTTGGCGGCAGCTCAAACTCTTTCCGATCTTCTGCGAGGCGTATGAAGGGCTCAACTCTATCAACATGACGGTGCACTACGAATCAGACACAGTTGGAAGTGAGGAAGGATCATCTAAGAGAATAAGCTCATTCACAGGCAGACGCACGCGTGTTGCTTGACCCTTAGATTCATTCGACGTCTCCTTTGATTATCGGTGTTGTGAGACTAACATATGGTACGTACGCAAGTCACTTGTGTACGTGTGATGGTGCCATTACATCTGTTTGTGTGGTGAAAGCGGCGACGGCTATAAAGGTGGAAATGAACAGTGCGACGACGGAAATAACGTGAGACAAATGACGGTCGTGCTTATTGCTTTGGGCACCACAATCACTATCATGTCTCTTCGCAGGTTGATGGCGATGGATGCTCGTCGACTTGCATCGACGAAACAGGTTCGCCAAGAAAAGCCAAAGCATATGTATGCACGAAAAGCAGTGGCTCTACGTTGTGCAGCGGTGTGTGGCAATGGGAGTATTGATGTTGGTGAAAGTTGCGACGACAACAATGAAATCGACGGTATGTCAAGTAACATGCATGTACAATGAATAATGCATCGCCAATTGCAGACGAGCACATGGCGTGTCTTGTCTGTCGTGTCCATGTCAGACGATGGCTGCAGCGCTGGCTGCAGTATAGAATCGGGCTGGTCGTGTCCTATGCCTGGATCCCCTTGCAATTGTAAGCACACATGAATATATTACATGGCAAGGCGTACACGGTGTGTCTGTCTCATGAATGATTGCAGCGGTCTGCGGTGATGGTCAGCTAAAGGGCTCTGAACAGTGTGACGACGGGAACACAGACACTGGTATGTACATCACGTACATCGTTGCACGCATGTTGTATCATTGTTAGCACAATGTACGTATCCGCTCTGCGTCCATACGTATGTATGTGCATGCCTGGTTGTGCACATACAGGGGACGGATGCTCTTCTCTCTGTATCCTCCAGGGTGGATGGACCTGTCCCGTGCCAGGGTCGCCCTGCCGTAAGAGCGAGACACAAGCGAGGCTTGTCTGTCTGGTCTCATGGAGCAGGCCGGCTCGTACTAATATATTCTTACTGTTGTGTGTTTGTCTGGGTCAGTTCCCGAGGTGACGGAATCACCCACTACAACAGGTGAGCAAGGAATCGAATGGTCGCCGTCTGTCTGGTCGCTAAGACTGCAACCACTGATTTGTCCCTATTCCTACTATGTGTGTAGCCTCGACATCCCCCCCCTCGTCCATTATCGATGACATCACCGATGACGTCGATAAGCTGAAAGTGGGCATGGCAGAGAGCCAGCATATCTTCATTCCCCCCTCAGAGATCAGACCTCTCGCTCCTCACTCGCCTCGCCTCACGTGCGTGCTTGCATACATGTGCGTTTCTTGCCTGTCTTCCCGCCATAGGATGTGAACGAGACGCAGTTGGTTGATGCGATTGACCAGCTGCTTACAGAAGAACAAACCGATGGCCCGACCCCCCCGCCAGTCGATTCGATTGATGCGTTTGGCGAGCGACTGCTGCGGGCCATCAAGGTGGCCGCTGCACTCAAGAACACAGACAGGGACGCCGCCCTGCCCAACGTCACCGAGGGAGACACCAAGGCACAGAAGCGAGTGATCATGAGGGCATTGCTCAAAGACCTCAGCAAGGTAGAGGACCGACCGACATGCTGTCTGGCCATCGCCAGAATGCCTCTGTGCTATTCAGGTGGCCACCGAGCGGTCGATTAATCTCAGTGGCGTTTCCAGCAGCCCCGCCGAAGTGCTCCTATCGGCCGTCACACTTGCTACAACGATAGAAGCCGCCGACGAGGCAGAGAGTGACGATATCGCTGATACATCGACGGCCGTGTCGACCTTCAGCTCCCTCGTGAATGTCTCGAGGAACGGCATCGAAGAGACCGACAATGTCACACCTGAGGGGACAGCGAAGGCTCTCAATGGCATCGGGCATTTCCTTGATACGGCAGCGGGTCTGTACAGACAGCTCAACCGCACTGCCAAGTCGCTGCGCGCATCGAATCGACGGCTCGCTGACGACGCCCCGGCGTATCACGATCTCGCGTCGGACATTCACAGCGCGACGCGTCAGCTGGGCGATAGCTTGGTGCCTCGCGTCGCATTGCAGCAGGGAGGCAGCTTTGAGCTGTCGAGTGCTGCTGAACGCACCCATTTGAGGGTGGCAACGAGAGACCAGGCTCAGCAGGAGGCCATGCTCTCGATGGTGACGGCACAGCAGAGTGTGGGTGTGCAGATCCCATCGGCAGTCGACTCGTCAATCACCAACTGCAATGGCGGACAGACAAACACTGCCGAGAGTGTGCAGCTTATCTGGTGGTCTGAGGACCCATACGCCTATGCCTCCAGCGATGAGCAGCAAGACGCCACCAATGTGACGTCCAACAATACACTCACACGTGGCGCTTCACAAGGCGCATTCACCGTCTCTGTAAGCGAATGAGACACATCCATCCATCCATCGATTCTCTCTTGGCGGCCTGTGTTTCCATCTACCCATCTACCTACCTACCTACCTATCTATCTGTCCGTGTACGTGTGTTGACGCTATCAGGGTCGGCAGTGCGGTAGCGACATGGAGCTGAGGGCGTCGTCGGGCGGCGAGCCATTCCGCATCTACCTGCCCCGACCGCCCTCACAACAGCTGAGAAGATCTCTGCGGCAGACCGCCCAGGGCAACATGACAGTCATCGTCAACGAGGCCTGTGCCTTCTGGAACAATACCATAAAGCAATGGGACACACAAGGTCGGTGGGTGGGTGGGTGGGTGGGTGGGTGCATGGGTCGGCCAGTCACACACGAGAATGAGCGAGGGAGACAGAGTGTATGTATGCCTGTGTATATGTGTCGGCCGCTGACTGTCAGGCTGCAAGGTGAATCAGGTGTTGTCCAATAGCACCACGCTGTGCTGCGAGTGTGACCATCTGACGGACTTCGGCAGCGTCTTCAGGTCTCACGCCATGTGTCATGTGTCATGTATATGCATACATATACATGTGTGTATGTATGTGTGTGTGTGTGCATACAGGAGTGTGATAGTTGACAGCAGCCTAGCGGATGTGCTGAGTGGTGCCGATGGCTCGCTCAAGAAGATGGCCGATATCACTGCGTGGGTCCAGAACGTGGCAGGAATGTTCATTTTCATTATGATCCTAATCCATCTCACCTGCCTCGCCCTCGCCATCTATTTCGACTGCAAACACCCGTAAGCAAACGGATGACAAGACGCTTCGACTGCAGGCAGCAGACAAAGATGTTATCTGTCGGCGTTGCTGTCGTCGTCGTCGTGATGTGTGCTATGCAGCATCACCGACGAAATCCTGCTCGACATATGGATGACCGATCCACTTCTCGAGTGGGTACATGTATGTGTGTATGTATGTATGTATGTATTGCATATTCATCCGTCCATGTCTTTACCCTTGTTCTCTTGTCTGCTGTGTGCCGCTGGTCGCGACAGCGCCCGACACAAAGCCGTAAGCATGCCTCCACTGCTATGTCTGTCCATCATGGCGGACAGGTAGCTGGCTGTCTGTGTGTGTGTGCTCATGTTTGGTCTGTCTGTTCAGAGGAGCCGTCTGCAGAAGGGCATCCACCAGTGCACAGGGCGGGCCTATCACCCCTTCTGGTGTGACTTCCTGCTCTGTCGCTGTTTTGGCGGGTGCTGGATGCACCTACGCAGGAGGGAGCCCACTGTCCACCTGCAGGTGGGTGGGTGCAACCACACAACGACCGATAGCTAATATGAATGGATAGATTCCATGTCAATCGGTGTGAATGTCCGCATGCAGGAGCTCAGGACACTCAGATCCGTGAGATATGAACTATGGGACAGTTTCACGACGCCGTTCACGCCCATCGAGGCGGCGACGCCTCCAATGGTGTCCAATGTGCCGCAAACTGCAGCAGACAAGAAGACATGGTATGTACGTAAGGACAGACAGACAGACAGACAGACAGACAGAGAGACAGACAGACAGACAGACAGAGAGTTGTAAGTAAGTAAGCAAGCACACACGCAGCGCAGAGGCAGGCATTTGTGCCCCCTCCCCTTGGTCAGGTCTAGCCGTGGCATCTCTATGTCGACTCTCTGGACCGCCGACATGGAGAGTGCTAAGGGCCTGCGAAGTAGAGTGCAGGCGCCCGTTCCAAGCCTCTCTGATTTCATCAAGCACACCTTCACCAAGAAGCAGGAGAAAGAGGACCCGAGTGCCTGCTTCGAAGTCAAGAAGACGCTGAAAGACCTGAGTGATGCCACGGGTCCGCCCCGAAATTGGAGCGTCGTCTCGGGCACGTCTCTGTCGATCGGCGAGGAGGAGAAGGCCGTCAGCGGCGGGTCGTCGCCGGCACGCAGGAGGGCGAGCAGGCGCCTGGATTCGCAGCTGAGAGAGGAGGGCAGATCGGACGAGGAAGAGCGGACGCCGCCGCAACGTCAAGTCCGGGAGGTGTCGTTCACGCCTTCCATAGAAGGCCGAATGGATGCCAAAGGCATGCAGATCTTCCAGCAGGTCCTGCAAGACGAAAAGAAGAAGTACAAGAGGATCGACCTGATCAAGTAAGAGTTACACATGATCGTGCCTCAACTTTTCACATGTGTCGATCACATGTGTGCGTCTGCAGGAGCGGCGTACTCAAGGAAGCCCTGCGCAGCCGTCTGCTGCTTGACCTGCAGCGACAACAGGCGGCGGCGGTGCTCATCCAGCTGCACTGGCGGGCGATCTTGGAGCGGAAAGCCCAGAAGGTGTCACCACAGGTTCACCAAAAAGAAGAGGACAGAGTGCCGGCCATCGAGGAGATACCCACGGCAATGGTGATCGGCCGTCCCCAGGAAACAGAGGATCCGCAGGAACCAGAGGCACAGGAGGCACCACAAGACGATCCCCGCAACGGCCGCAAGCTTATAGGCTTCGAGAGCGCTGTGGTGCAGCCGGGCGATTCGTCGGACTCGCCCAAGTCGCTTGAAGCCCTGGCCACAATGGTCGACCCAGAGGGCTCGCCTACCAACGCAGACGCCCGAGACGACGACGAAGATTCAGAGTTCTCACCCAAACTGCACAAGGGC
>CDMY01000609.1:0-12919 GCA_001179505.1 Vitrella brassicaformis | reverse complement strand
CGTGTGTGCAGGTAGTTGCCGTTCGGCGCGGCGGCAAGGGTGGAACGGCACGCGCGGAGGGGAAGCGACATTTGAAGTGCTTTGTCGTGGGCGAGGAGGGTCGATTCGGGTGGAGGATGGTGAGTAGCAGCAGGGTGCGTTGAGGAGGTGGCCAATTGTGTGGCTCTGTTTTAGGTGTGGCGAGTGAGACGATGGGAGCTGGTGAGTTATTGAGGCGACGAGTGTCAGCAATGCATGCATCATTACTGTTTGTCCCGCTGCGTGGTGAAAGCATGAGCCGTTTCAATTGCACCATGAGAGGCTTGACACGGACACCTGCTGGCCCAATGCTGTAATGAGCATAGTCTTCGACCGCTTCATCAACCTCGTCGAGGAACTGAGACTTCGGCTTGTCGAACCCTTTTTCTTCGACCATGATGGTCAGCAAGATAAAAGGGCTATCGATTCAAATCTCAACATTAAGACGCTTAATTGAGACATGCTGTTTGCTGCAGGCAAAAAGGACTCCTTCGGGGTCGTGCTCCAGCGGATTGACTAGCTTCTCAGCCGTGAAACCGACAGAGACGCATCCATTTGGACCAGCCCATTTGACCAGGCTTCAGTGCAGATGAAGACACCGAGCGATGGCCGAACGACACGATGCAATGCACTGTTACAAAAAGACTGACTGAAAGAGACACGTGCATACGCGCAATGGAGAACTGACTGATGAATCGAAGAAACAAAACGGACAGACACATTGTGAATTCGCTGGCCACCTTTTTGCGAAGGTCTCTCGCCTTGTTGCGAACATGTGTAGATACCTGCAGGCGGAGGGTGACACACACGGCGACAGAGCGGCGGCTGCGGCTGTGGGCTGTGTTGCCTCTCAAGTGCGACGTGGCCTACAGGGACGAGTGTCAGAGGCTGCGGGAGCTTCTCACGCGCCAAGCCATCGCATCACAGGCATCTTCCCTGTGGCGGGCGCAGTGAGTTGCCGATGTCCTCAGGTATGCTACAAAACCTTGTGTACGTGCATACCTGAGGGTTTGTGTGAGTGAAAAGAAACAGCTAGTGGTCCTCGAAAAGGGTCTGTAGGCGCCTGTGAGCAAATTGAATTGTCTCGCTCAATTATCCAGAAAACATCATATTCATGTTGGAAAATGACGCAGAAAGGCAGTTCATGCAAAGGGTCTGTGCGAATAAAGAAAGTGCCAGCCACTTCAAGGCATCCTTCCACTTTGACCAGAAAATTCGTTTTCATGCTGAAACATCACACATTCGCAACCCGAAACCACATTCGGGCCTGTCGGCTTCTTATGAGTACCTTTATGACTTCCATTTGTCTTCTCCATTTCTTCATGACTTCAGTCTATTTGATGCGATGAGAAAGACAGATCGTCATGCGGTGGGTTACTGTGTTCTAGAATTTGAAGCCTGCAACATGCCCCTAACATATTGGAAACAATTGCATACACACCCCCTTGAAAGCCCCTCCCTTGACCGAGCCATTCCCAAAGCCTCCCCAAATAGGCGGAAAAACCCTGGGAAGCAAGCCCCAAGAAACACACGCAGGCACGTGGGAAGACGTACCCATCCATCTATCCAGCCACAACACACAAAGACATACATACATTCATACATTTATGTAGGCATGACAACCCATCCGTCATCATATCGGATACACCACATAATACACATACACATCAAACATACAGAGAACAGAGACAGAGAGACAGAGAGACAGAGAGACAGCGGGACAGACTGGAAAGGCAGACATATCCATGGTGTGACATACGTTAACTCATAGCGCAACGGCAGGCAGAGTCTGTCGGTCTCTCATGAAACGAACTGCGTCAACATCGACCAACCCTCAATCATGCGACAAACATGCCAGCACCATCCTCAGCGCCCGCCTGGCGTATCTTCCAGCGGCGCCGCCCACCACGCACACACATACTCGCACTACGCGCCAAAAAAATACATACATTCATACATACATTCATTTATGCAGGCATGACAACCCATCCGTCATCAGATCGGATACACCACATAATACACATACACGAAAAACATACGGAGAACAGAGACAGAGAAACAGAGAGACAGAGAGGCAGAGGGACGGAGAGACAGACAGACAGAGAGACAGACTGGGAAGGCAGACATATCCATACATCAATGTTTTCTGTTTTTCCAAGTGTCTCGGCGTTATACAGAATTTGATTTTTGGCATATGTATGGCCGTTTTCCGCGAGCGGGAGACCAGGGGGCTTCTCCGCCACAACAAAGAAAAAGGGAAAGAGCACCTCACCGAACCACCGAGACATTTTTAATTCAGGCACGACCGGGGGCTGGAGGTACCGACGGGGCGGAAGGTAGAAACAACCCACCTTTTGACGTAGGCCAAGGGATCGGTGCTCAAGGCCGTCCACGGCATGGCGGCATCTCTGGCCGACGACGCTCAGTGGCCGTCATTTGAAGGCAGCCTCTCGTCCTTCATGGGCTTCACCATCGACCAGGCCGAGGAGTTCCTTTTCGCGCCCAACGTGACGGAATCGTCTATTGGGTCCATGGCGACGTCGTGGCTGGCGGGGCGGCTGGCGGGGCTGGGCGACGAGCAGATGAGGGGGGCGCCTTTGTGGACGGCATTCACACGCAAGCTGGCAGGTACGTCGGCCTTTTCGCCGCAGTCTGAATGAATGAATGGATGCATGAATCGAATCAATCGATCACTCTCTCTTCTTCTCTGTTGCTTGCTGGCTGGCTGATGTGTCCTTACAGGTGTGTTTGTGGCATCAGGTGAGGGCGTGGTGGAGGGCGCGATAGAGGCGTACGGGCAGCAGGTGGCGCGTATGCTGGAGGGGGGCGAGGGGAAGGGCGGCCTATGGCATCATCGTCGAGCTCATCGAGGAAGCCATGGAAGAGGAGGACTGATGAGATAGATAGATAGACCGATTAGTTAAGTGGATGCGATTGCGGCAATGCGATGCGAGTAGACAGATGCGATGCGATGCGATGCGATGCGGTTTATTGGCTGACAGATAATTCAGACGGACTGGGCCGGGTACTTCGTTGGTTTGTTTGTCAATAGATAGGGAGACAGACAGACACGCATACCTCTCAAGGAAATGATGTGGAATGTCTCGCACTCATCCAGTCTGTGCCTGTCTGCCTGCGTGTCTCACGGCGCTCGCATCCATTCACTCACATTCATATTCTTCCTGCTCTGTCGCCCACTCACTCGCACGTCGGGATAGTGCCCCATAGGCTCAGTCCTCCTCCCCCAACCCCTCCACTTCTTCTTCTCGCCGGACCACATACGCCTCACCCTCACTCAGGCCGCCTGCAGCCGTATGGATGGCATCCAGGGTCTCCTCAACCCGCTTGATCAGTGTCTCTCTCTCTTTGGTGTCCGCTGCGGTAAGAAAGAGCCGGGCTGCCAGTGATGCTGCTGCTCCTGCTGCTGCTGCTAGCCCGCGGGCGGGGCCGGCGTGTGTGTGGGTGAGGCCGTAGTTTCTCACCAAATCGCGCATCGTCTGCGTCACGCCTCCATCTGGGAGGTCCAGCCCCTCCACTCGTGTTGTGTCAGGCTGGGGCTGGAGCTTGGGCACGCCACTCTTGCATGCGCGGTCGGTGCGGAGATTGGGAAAGGTGTCTTGGAAGAATTTGTCGTGCAGGGGCAGATCGATCATGCTGCAGATCAGATGAAGAGTTGACACGAAGAGACAAACAGAGAGACACACACACATTGAGGAAGAGGGAGAAATGCTCCTTCTTCTCCTCCTCTCCTTCTCCGCGTTTCTTTTCCCTACGTCACCTGATGTCGACGAAGACCTTGTCGATATCGATCGGGTCGACCCAGCCTGGCAGACACATGCCGGTCGTCTCTTCTGATTCTTTCTGTCTAAATCTCATTGTGTGCATCCGTACCGCCTGAATTCGCGTAGATGAGCCAGTTGTCCAAGCTAGGCTGCTGTCGTTGGAGCTTGGCAACGTGCGTGTGGCCGAAAACCATCTACACACCCACATCTGTCCGATGTCTGATACATCTCATTGCCCAACTTTTTCTTTAGCGTTTTTGGCGTGTTTGTGTTTTCCTCATCCACACCGACCACGTCTGTGGTGTCTTGTGGTTGGTTTGCGATGAAGTAGTCGTAGTCCTGTCCACACACGAGTCCCAACACTCATAGTATAAATTTCACATGCACAGCTTTCATGTCTCACTCCCATGGCGGAGAGACCTCCCCTACAGCCACAACAATGATCGATGCTTGATGCCAGTCGTGTACCTCATGCCTTCACCTGGTCACCTGATCAGCGCTTTTGATTCCTTCCTTGACAACCGAAGCTCCCTCTTCATGACTTTGGGAAGATCACCATACTCCGTCACCACCTGGAGCCACACACACACACACACACACATACGCGCACAAAACACACACACACACACAGACGAGACGTTCTTGCCCCTCTCAGGTAGGCGCGTCCACCGTTTCAATTGAAATTGTGCCGTTCCGAAGGCGGAATCGATCCTCGCGGACGTCGTTGTTGAGAATGTTGACCAGGTCATGGCCCGGTGCACCCTTCCTGGTGACAGCCTGTAATCGCTCCTGGAACATTGTCATGTAGGCTTTCTGAATGTGGAATGACATGACAAACACCAAGAATTAAATTAATCCGTACAACACAAAGTCCGTCAATCGTTCACTTGCCTTGAAGTGTTTCCCCATGATGTATTCGGTGATCGAGGTCACAAACTTCGTCGTCTCGCGCACGGCATTCGAAGACGGGCTGTACACCTTGTGAAACCTCTCCAGCTCACATCAAGTGGCATCCGCTCTCGCCAGCCAGTACGCGGCGGATGGGCGTTGAGAAAACCCCATAGGAAGCTGCTCAAGTGCTGTGTCTCCCACACTGCTCTTTATTTTGTTCGTGTAGTGTGAGAGAGGGTCGGGTCTGTTGAGATTTTCCTCAAACTGGCCGTGCTCTAAGCGGACGAGGCGCCAATCCACAAGGACATCTGATGGATGCACATGCCTATGAGATAGCCGGTGTGCACTCATTCAGCCTCACACCTTTTCTGTAGTGGACAGAGGGCATGTGCTTCTCGACAAAATCCCTCGTCAAATTGAGGACAAGCGCAAAGGAGCCGTCAGACAATCTGTCCTCCTCTAGCTTACGTCTCGTAATCGTGATTCCCCTGCTCAGACACAGAGTTTTCGCTTTCTCTCACTTCCTCACGGCTAACTGTGTTCTTACTCGAATGATATAGGTAGGAACCTTTTGTGCGATCTCTTCTATAAAGCGAAGAATCTCTGGGACCTTGGGACGAAGAATATGCCCAAGAGTCGTCTGAGATAGACACGGAAACATATGCGGAGTGGAGTGGCCACAGATGGCGTCCCAAGGTCATGTGCGGCTTACATCAACGTTCTTAGTTTTTCTTGCCCGGTGCTCGAGAGTAAAATCGACCAAATGCATGGGAATCGCCCTACATAGTAGGCACGTAGGACATGATTATGTCAACATCCTTTCTCTGAAGACCATGTCTCGAATATGTCCCCGCTGCACATTCGTAGCAACGAGATACGCAGACGTGTGGCACTTTCTCCTTTATCGGCCATACACCCACCCACAGCTTACAGGAGCACAAGTGCCTTCACATTGGCACTGTAAGGGTTGCCCGGAGTCACGGTGGCTCGAAACAACGAAATCAGCTTGTCTGTGCACTCGTCAGACGTCCGGCAATTGCTCTGTCGGAGTGTGTCGTTGAGACACGGACACAGATACACAGCCATTCCTTCGCACGGCTTCGCACCTGCCGCTTACCACATGCACGTCGGAAACGATTCTAAGTTTGCCGAAGCTGATGTGAAGATCGGTGGCAGACTCGGTTTGCTGTTGGCTGACTCTCTCCGCCAATCTCCCAATGGGCCACAGCAACAACAGCAGCGGCGGCAGCTGACAGAGAACCGGCATCCGGGAAACAGACTGGGGGCCAGAGAGGTGAGACTGCATGCGATCGCTGCGAGCGCACTGAGACGCAGCCGGTTCGCCCCGTAGGTGAAAAATGGTGGTTGCCGGGGGTGTGCCTAGTGAGTGCCGCACTGATGCAGTGATCAAACTTCATATAGGCACCCGATGGGCTGCGATGCTACCCCCGTGTGTTAGGCAAGGAAACGTTTTCCAGCACATCTAAGCTCGCAGGATGAGAAGCAAAAAGAGTGCCGCAAGCAATTCTGTGAAGCAAAATCGATGCAGAGGGACGCTCTGAGCAATCCCTGCTTCACAGATTCCCGAAATACCCACTCACTCCTGCGAACGGACCGCTCCTTTCCCCCCTTGTACAGAAGTCGGTCCTGATCTTGAGTGAGCACGTCGTTGCGATGCTCCGCGACACCCTTGGACGACGCCTGACCCATCGGCCAATCATCTCTGGTGAAGTGAGGCACCCACTTTCATCCCCTCACTGAATAGATCCATTCTTATCATGTACACACAAACATACGTATCTGCATGGCCTCCTGAGACCCACAGACACCTCACTGACTGCCTGCTTGTCCCTCTGCTTGTCCTGCAGGCTGATTGACTCATTGTATTCTACCTGCGGCATGTTGTCTGCCGCTTTGGCGTCGTGATTTCCCGACACATCGCACCTGCCGTACATGAACCTGAGGTGAGCACAGATCCAGAGCGAGAGAGGAGGGAGGGAGAGGGCGGGAGGGAGAGGGAGCGAGAGATCCCAACATGACACACATCCATCCATCCATCCATTGCTCTGTCTGTCTGTCTGTCCCTTACCTGCAGTATTTAGCTCATTGTTTGTTGCCGTCGTACCCGTCGCCACCGGACGCCGCGCTGCCCTCCCCCTCTCACACCCACCCGCTGCTGCATCACACCCCCCGCCGTCCCTCTCGCACCCATCACCACCACCACCACCAGCTGCAGCGGTCATGGCTGACCAGATCGGTCGGCTCAAGCGACGAGCAATCGCTTCAACTCGCCGTGGTGATGCTCCTGACCACCGTCCCGCAGCAAGTCACATCCAGCCCGCCGCCCCTCCCTCCCTCGCTCGACTTGTAGCTGACCTGTCTGACGACGAAGACGAGCCTGATCGGTCGACAACACTCGTCGTCATCAAGGGCGGCAAGCAAGAGCTGATGGAGATGTGAATGCTCAACGACCTGATGTCACACCTGTCGGCGAAGAAACCATCTGAGGACACTCTGCGCAGCATGCTCGAAAAGGGCTGGCCCGGTCTCCGGCCGGAGCGGAGGCCGTCGTCTCGGCCGCACAAGGTGTGCATGGGCACGCTGCTCAAGAGGCGGCGGGACTTGTTCCTTCGATTCGTTCCCGACATACCGGAGACCGGCATCCTCTCGCTCCCCAACGACATTCCTGAGAGCCTGGTGCGGCGGCTTGTGGATGTGCATGACGGCGCGCCGTATGAGGCTGATGACCCAGTTCAGCTCCAGCCCGAGCTCGATCTCGACCAGGCCGAGACACGCCATCGCCTCCTTTACGCCCTCGAAGCGTCGGGCGAGTTGCAGCGGCAGATGCTGGAGCGATTGGGAGTACTTGAGTACGTCACGCAGCATCGTCACGAGTTCGAGCCATACGACTCTCAGGCCATCACGCCGAGACCGACACGCGCATTTTATGTGGTATGCACCTGATGGGGTGGGAAGCTACAGACACCACACATCCCTCCTTGACTGATGCTTGTGTTGTGTCAGCCCCCGTTTCGAGCGTCTGATGTGGACACTGCCCACCACCAGCAGCCAGACGACAAGCCGCCAAAGCGACGGATGCCCAGCTGCACCAAGAACTCTCCCCCACCCGCCGACCTCGATCTCGACCTCGAGAGCCACTCTGACGGCCGCGCAATCATGTCCCCTCCGCGAGCGTACTCTCTCATTTCCTGCAACTCGTGTTCAAGCCTGTAGACAATAGAGATATATGCCTCGTTCCCTCTCTGCTTTGTCTGGTGGGTGAGTCGTTGGGTGTAAGGGGAGGGGAGGGGAGCGGTCCGGTCCGGCCCCTGCCTTCCCTTTAATAGGCGGGTCTTGGATTGCGTTTAATAGGCTGTTCGGTTTGTGTCGGACTGCTGCTGTCATTCATGTCGTGTGGTGCGCTTGTGTTTCTGTGACTGCTTGTGCCTTTGCCTGGTGTGCGAATACATTGCCGACTCTAGATCAGATGTGCTGGTCGCCCATGCTTCTGTGAAAGCGAATTCTTCATCCAGAAGGTAGAGGATGAATGAAGAGAAACGTGCATTGGCCTTGATGCATTGGTATGAGTCTGGGGATCCCTCCTTGCCGTGTCATGACGATCACTTGACGAGTGACTGAGTGAATGCTCAGAACACTCGCCAAGCAAAAGCTTCGGCCACATTCGCACACATTGTCGATGCTGATTTCTTAGCCACCGTTTTTCGTCAGAATGCACTCGAAGACGCCTTCGTTTGTGTCTTTGTCTGTTTGTTGGTTGGTGTCTCCTGCATCATCCTCAATCGCATGACACAGTCAGTCAGTCGGTCGGTCGGTCACTGGGACTGGCGGCGGGAGTATAGACAGACGGATGGACGGACAGACAAGACAGATCGCGCTCATTCACTTTCTTTCGAGTGAGTCAGTAGTTCTTGATGGCCTGCAGAGCGTCGTGGAAGCTGCGGCTTGGCTTAACGCTTGCGCCACCAGATTTGGGAAAACCTGCAGGGCACAGGAGACAGCAACACCCTATTAGCATGTGCTGTGTATGTGTGTGTGCATGTGTGGATTGATGCCCAAATTGAGTACGTACAGACACGCATCTTGTATTTGTTGTGTAGATCGTCGGCCCTCAGCTTGATGGTCAGCCTGTTCCGGACATCGCAGAGCTTGGTTTCCTGCTCACGCCCCTTGTAACAATGGCCTGTGATGATCGACATGTATCGGTCGGGGTCGCCTTCCCGGGAGGCCATTCTGTGTTTGCCCTCCTGTATGAACCAAACGCATACGGAAGCAGCCCACACGCTTCAGACAGAATATGTAGGACGGAAATTATTCGCCTTGCAGCCGGAACACAAAAGTTACCAGCACACAGATCTCTTTCTCGTCGATGCTGCAGTGGCGGTATTCTTTCTTGCTCTTGCTCGTGCGGTAGCCGTAGATCGGCTCAAGCAGCTCGTGGTCCATCGGTTGCTGGGCGGTGCAAAAACGTATGTATGAATGCATGGGGATATATCCTAACCCCATCACCTGGTTGCTTGGCCAGTGCTGAGGGTGAATTGCTCCAATCTTACACAAATCCGTGTCTGTCTCTGAATCAGATACATAAATACATACTGACGTCCAGCACAAGAAGAGTAATGCGTGGTGCACCAGGCTTGTAGGGGCTGTCGCCAGAAGCGCCCGGGGACACTAAATGAATGAAACAATCAGTGGGGGACAATATGAGTGGGTGGGTGGGCTGGTTGCTAGAGAAGGGCAGTCAAGCACCCACCTGCTGGACTCGTAGAATTGTGCTCTCTCATTTCCTGCAACTCGTGTTCAAGCCTGTAAACAGTACAGATATATGCCTCGTTCCCTCTCTGCTTTGTCTGGAGGTGTGGAAGTACATCTTTTTCTCCCAGGACGTCTGATCGCAACATCTACCGATATAGCAGGAATACACACTAGCTAATACAGCCAGTGTCCACTCTCATGTTCGGCATCTTACTTACTTGCATTTGTTGAAGAGGTCCCTCATGATTTTTTCTTTCCGCCGACCCTCTTTCAACGGCCCAGGGATCGAATTGAAGAGGCCTAGGACCATTTTAAGACCTTGTTTGTTGCAAGGCATCTTCGATGTTCGGGCTGGGACGTCTGCATCAGTTGAAAGGGCGTATGAATTAAAGCAGCGAGGTGTGTGTGTCAGTTCACCATGCCACTGTGGCCAGATCGTGATGACCCGGACACCCACTCTTGCCGCTTGATCGCGCCTTTTTTGTCGCGCCTTTTTTGTCACGCCTTGTTTTTTGTCGCTTGCTCCTCTCGCGCTGCACTACTCTCGCCGCCTTGATCGCGCCTTTTTTGTCGCGCCTTTTTTGTCGCGCCTTTTTTGTCACGCCTTTTTTGTCGCTACTGTCGCGCTGCACTACTCTCTCTTGCCGCTTTGATCGCGCCTTTTTTGTCACGCCTTTTTTGTCGCTTGCTCCTCTCGCGCTGCACTACTCTTGCCGCTTTGATCGCGCCTTTTTTGTCGCGCCTTTTTTGTCGCGCCTTTTTTGTCGCGCCTTTTATCACGCCTTCTTTGTCGCTTGCTTCTCTCGCGCTGCACTACTCTTGCCGCTTTGATCGCGCCTTTATTGTCGCGCCTTTTTTGTCGCGCCTTTTTTGTCGCGCCTTTTTTGTCACGCCTTCTTTGTCGCTTGCTTCTCTCGCGCTGCACTACTCTTGCCGCTTTGTCGCGCCTTTTCTGTCGCGCCTTTTCTGTCGCGCCTTTTTTGTCGCGCCTTTATTGCCTTCGTAAGTGCATTCTGCTGCAGAAATCCAACAACTTGTATAGCATGTCTCACAATTGATGTCTCATTCATTTGAGATATCCATTCGAGTGATTCACCGGTAGCATTGCATTCAAGTTGTGGGATTGTGCCCTGGAAAAGGTCATCAAAGCTTGTCTCTGGCAGACAATCAATTGGAGAATTGGAAGCCATGAATATTGATGATTGGCTCAGGGCCTGAGTGCTGTATGGTCTATGTATCTCACCCAGGCTGAGCTGGTCATTGCCGTGGGCTTGGGGCACTGATAGCAAATATCACCGCGTGAGGCGTGCGGACAAGGCTCCGATTAGCATGCACGCATCATACGCGTACCCGTCAAAGTATCAATGCTGTCCTCAACAGCACCTTCACGTTCCACGGACTCCTCGAGATAGCCTGGAAGAGCGAATCAGCAGTCAACATGTTGGCTCGTCTGAATAGTATACTCGTGGAACCTGTCTCGATGCATGTATACAGACACGGACTGTTGCATGGCTTGTTGACTGGTTTGCACTGTTCGTCATTCTCTCCGCCGCCAGGCATTCAGGACAGTGCGTCACACCTACCATGGCGGTGACCGCTGTCGATGTGCGAAGCGCCACAGAGGCCCATGAGGAGGGCCGAGGCGATAAGCAGCCTGTTCGGCAGCATGTTGGACGACTTCACGTAGAAAAATTCCCGTCTCCGCCCCCAGCCCCTACCTCGACTCGGAGTCTCAACACACAACTGTCGCGGCGGCCTACATGACGCTGTGGCATTGTGTTTGGCCTTTTGGTTTTGGCCCATTGTATCCACGCTTGGTTTTGATGGCGGTCGGTACTATGTTGGCCATGCTCATTGCATGGATCCGTTTAACGGAGCTTCGAACCGCTACTGCTCATGACCAACAGCGCAGGGTGAAGTTACGAGTGCGCGCGTGCCACACTGTGTTCCCGAGGCTCAGACAGTATGGTGGCGTTGAGGTGAGAAACCATACACTCAATGCCTACTCGCAAGTTCTCGCGTCCTGGTGTTTGCAGCTTCCGCCTTCTGCTTGGATCTCTCGTCCTGTCGCCCCTGGTCACGTGTGGCGCCTTCATCCGGCCCGCCCACGCACCTCTGACACACGCAGTGACCTGCGTACCCCACGCATCTTCACATGCACTGGACCGACAGAGAATGCGGCCACTGACTGCCGTCGGAATGACTACCATCGGCCTGACATCGCGGGATGCCGTTGCGGCGTGCTTGGGCGGGACGTTTGCCCTCATGATCAATGGCTATGTCAATGCCAACAAGCAGGGCGTTGCGTGGGCGCTCGGGTGGACCATTGGCATGATGCAGGCCAAGTTTCTGGACAACGTCGTGCCTGTGCTGGCACAGTACTCGCGAGCCATTGACATCAATGAGTGAGTGAGCAGATCGTTTCCCACGGAACTGCCCTGGCTGCATAACAAAGGATGTTGTATGCCTCTGTTTCTCTCTCCGCGCGCGCGTGTGCAGTTTGAGTGTGTCGGATCTGCTCATACGGCTGGCGAGTGTCGAGGTGGACGACCATGATTTTGCGCGTTTCGCCATGACAATGGTGTGGACATTGGTGGCGCTGCCCTGGGTGGTCCTCTGGACAGGGCCTCGCGTCAAGAAAGATCGCGCCTGAATGAACACGAAAAGACTGCATGGTGTTGTTGTTGTTTGGGAGTCAGGTGTGTGCGTGCATGACAGCCTCAGGCAGCTGTGCGTCGTGAGAGGATTTTGTATGTCTGAAGGTGGTCTGATTCCTTAGATAGGCGTTTCGCTGACAGGAGATCATGCGACAGACAGGGAGGGGTGTGCATGTGTGTGGGCCTTGTGGCGAGAGGAGTTTATGTATAGTGCATCGATCGAGGCAGATGCACACTTGTTTTTCCCCCCTTTTTTGTCGTCTTGGGTGCAGTTTCCCATATGTCACGGGTTTCTCAGTCGGGACACATGCATGAATTTGCCTGTCAGACATGGATGGACCCGGGGTGATCCTTCGCCCATGCAATGACCTGCTTGCCTGCCTGCCTACCTACCTACCTACCTACCTACCTACCTACAGACGTACAACGTCTCCCCCCACATTATGCACACCCACGCAAATATGACACGCACCCACCCATAGATCACCTAAATTGTCGTGTCATCACATGCATTCACAGACAGATACACTGAAGCAATCTCCTCTCTCCTCCCATTCATTCACGGCAGCTCCTCCAGCCGGCCGAGGAAGAGCTGGACTGTGGGCAGCCAGAACAGGTCCACACCACACCACCGCTCCGCTCAATTTGATTAGCTAATCGACGTCATCCACCTCCACACTCGCCAACTTCGACAACAGGTCGGGCACGGTCCCACGGTCCCAACTACGCGCGCGCGCGCACACACACACACACACACACGATGCATCACACAAGTGATCCATTCAAGGCCCCCCCCCC
>CDMY01000608.1:0-43372 GCA_001179505.1 Vitrella brassicaformis | reverse complement strand
GATTCAACAAGGCATCGGTCATCTAAAGAAAGATATCACTACCACAATCAATCACTTGCAGCTATATTCTTTCGTGTCTTACCAGCTGCTCTTCGCGCCCCTCGTCGCCCAATGGGCATTCTGCAACAGGAGACACAACGTAGCACATGGCAACACATACATGTGCCATCTTTGGGGCTCAGACTTCTATCCTTACTCGAGAAGAAGCACTGCTCGCCGTCAACCGGTTCCTCCGTAAAACAACAACGGGCTTTCTCACAACGTTCTTGCAGCGGTTTTCCGTCTTCATCGTCTAAAGAAGGTGGACAAAGCAGGGAAATTGTACTCTTGTGTCTCCCTCTTCCTCCCCCTCCCCCCTCCCGACCTTACCGTCGTCATCATCGTCGTCGTCATCCTGAAGGCGTCGCTTCATGGCAGACTTATCCCTGAGACGCCGGCGGCGGCGGTCGTCATCATCGTCATCGTCATCGTCATCGTCATCGTCATTGTCATCGTCATCGTCATCGTCGATTGGGGTGCAAACGCGTGCCGGGTCCGTGGCAGGACCCAAGTCTGGGAATTCTTCAGTGTCGCAGTAGCCAGTCTCAGGCGTAGGCACCCTGGGGGGAGGCGGAGCTCCACACCCTTCCCCGTCACATTGTCTCTTAATTTGTCTTCCGTCGTCATCTCTTGTGCCCTGTGCTCCTACCAGGGGGAGCACCACAGCGAAGAGGATAAGGAACGCGGATAAGCTTATCGCCGGTCGCATTTTTGAGCTGATTTTGACGTCGCGACGTTTCAAAGTTTCGGAATGGCGTTACCACGCGTTTCAAAGCTTCGGCGTTACCATCATAAAAAAAAGGACCTCTGAGGCTTATTGAGAGTGAACTGTTGCATGGAATTTATCAACGCTGCTTCTGCAATTGAGTGAATATCCACCGGAAAGAGGGAGGGAGGGGCTGTCTTCGCCAGATTAACGCATTCAGCCTCTCCCCGGCAAGATCTCTTGGTGACGTCAATATTCACGTGTATCAATATTTGCGCGTATTTATGCTGGAGCAGCAGCGGTTTATGCTGGAAATCTGCGAGCTCATTGATGTTTGACCGGCTGGATGGGCACGTGGGTAGTGGGTAGTCTGTGAAACCGCCCTCTCCGGGAATGATGGTCACACTCCTTCTCGCTGTTCTGATAGGTAAGTTCCTTGCTCATGTCGTGAGGGTATTTGTGATTCCCTGGTATGTTGGCGCCGCCCCTCGCGTGCTTCAAGGAACCGACTTGGATCGGTGGCTTGAGTTGTGCTCGGCCAATGGAGCTTCAGAGTCCTGGGCTGTCAAGATAAGCGGCTTGTCCGAGCCTGTTCACCTCAAGGCCCTCCCCTCCGTCCCGTGCAACATCACCGGAGGGTCATGGCAACGGGGGCCATCAATGGCGCATCCGTACCACTGGGATCATGCGGTATTGACGGCCCAGGGAAAAATATATGCTGTCGGAGGTGAGAACTCAGGAGCCCTTCTACACTATATTTCTTGGTTTTCATCGGTCAGGATACATCGGAAGTGAAGGCCGGGCCATGGATCAGATCAGGGCCTTCGATCCTGACACGAGGGAGTGGAGTGACCTCTCTCCACTGCCTGAAGGCCGACACCATGTTATGGCAAGTGTTTACCCCTCGCCGGCCAATGACGGCATTGTCATCCTTGGAGGTGACCCAACACTTTCTGCAGAGAGAGAAAATTGCTGCAGTGTACTGTATCTGTAATGAAGGGATTGATGGCTAGTTGGGAGACCATGCGACTGCCCTCGCTTGGCTGTATAACATGACGAGTGACAGCATTTCTGAGCTGCCGAACATGCCTACAACACGAGCGGCTGGAGCAGCGGTCACACGTGACGGCCATGTCTACGTGATTGGTGGCATAGAAGATAACGGCGTGCGGAAAGACCTCAGCACTGACGTCCCGCTTCCTTCGATGACGGTGTTCAATGCATCGATCAACGAGTGGGACGAGAGGATGGCCCACCAGTGCACCTTGGGCATATCGGCGCCGCCGTCTTCGATGAAGGCATCTACGTCGTGGCAGGCAGATGACCCTGCCAGACGATGAGCTGGTATGAGGGCCCGCTTCTAAATCAGCCTCGCGCAGCGCATGGAGTCGTGGCTATCGATGATATGTATCTCGTGGCCGTCGGAGGGGAGTACGATGCTACTCCGCTGACCTCCGTCGAGTTCTTACCCTCTAGCGATCTCTGCGGGAGACGCAAGAGGAGGGCCACGAGGGTGTTCTCAGTCTACTGGATCGCACAGAGCAAGCAGATTGCGACGATGTTCGGGAAAGTGATGGGAGGAATTGGATCAGAGGGGAAGGGGGGCCCATTGCGGCGAAAGCTACTGGTAAGCCTGTCGCTTTCGCCCGTGTGTTGGCGTGTGTTGGCCTGTCCACACACTGAAGCGAGAAGGCAAACAGATCGTCGAGCCCGCGTAGAAGTCGGTGAAGCGCATTCCCTCCGCCGCCATCTTGTCGAGATGCGGCGTCTTGATGTCTTGCTGGCCGAAGCTTCCAAGGTCGCCGTAGCCCAAATCGTCGGCCATGAAAAATGATGTTTGGATACATCTGGCCGCGAAGTGATTTCTCCGCGTCTACATTGTAGGGACAGCAGTCAGTCACGACAAGAAGAAGAAAGAGAAAGAGAAAAGGGCTTCGTTCGTTCGTTGAGCTTCCCATATGGGTTGTTTTTTATTTCAGAGGCATGAAGCAGTAATCCAAACTGACAGACATTCACCGATTCTCAAAAGCGTCTGTGGTGCTGCGTCTGTCAGCGCGCGAGGGAGCGACGGCCTTTCCCTTGGCGTTCTCGCGAGATTGGCACAAAGACATCCTGAAACTTCGAATGACTTCTTCATTGCTCTGTCTTTGCTCTGTCTTTGTTGCAGTCAGCCAGGTGCTTGTCTGTCCAGACAGTGGTTGTTGTCAAGAATTGAGTGAATATCTTATCAACCAGATTGAGGTGGTGATGTCAAAGGTGAATTGAGATCCCCAATCGTTGCGCAGCCTCAATGCCATCCGCTTTGTGGAAAAATTAATCGATAACTCCGCAGGCCGCAATGCATGTAATGTGGGGCCAGCCCTGCATGGGGATATGCAGCCTGGCACTCAATGGCGCAGTCGTATACGTGCGCTCAATAGTCAATAGGTTACGAGCGCAACTAACGCTCCTATACACTGCTCCGGTGCGAACCGGTCCCATCTCACACTTGAAGTAACATGTAAGTGGACCTGGCTGCATCTGAGTTGTGTGAGTGTGTGTATGGTGATGCATGTTTCACGCGTATTTGCAGTGTGTAACATGCATTTGTTTGCAGTCAATGAGCGTTATTCATTGGCTTTGCATGATTGGGTTCCCTTTGCTTACTTGATACGAACTGATGCTGAGGCGAACTTCGTCGCCCGTTCATATATCTACTTCACCTTTTCGCCTCCCCAACCCCAACGCCCCCTTTTCAAAGGCAGGTGATTCAAAAAATCGCAAAGTCAAGGGATGTTAAGGGATGTATGGGATGTCCTTGTTAGTCTCCTTGACGCTTTCCGTTCTCTTTGTCGTCAGCTCCATATTTGAAAATTACTGTGGCAAAAGGCTCTGCAGGCTAAACTCATTCGGTTTGGCCCTTCGGGCTTCGCCCAACGACACCTCTTAGCCGGTGGGCCTCGCCCGAGCGGAAGGTGTCGTTGGGAAGGTGATACATCAAAGGACATCCGCATGTCTCTCCCCATTCATTCATTTCATTCATTCACGCACACTGACGCACACTGACCCGCAGCAAACCCACACAGCCGCTGACTAGAAAAATCCGATTTAACGGGGGACAGACAAGCGATGTGTGTGCCGTGCCTGCCTGTGTCGTGTAGGCTTAATGCGTAAGGGAAGGACGAACGGTCAGAGCGATGTCTTGGCCGATTCACGGACTAGCAGTGTACGTCTTGTGCCGGACTCTGCAAATGCGATTGAGTCATGAGCTAGGCAGGCAAACAAGCAAAACAGACAGGCCACAGGCAACCTAGCCTTCCTCCTCCCCCTGGCGAGTCCCTGTTCTCTCCCCTCTCATTCATTCATGTGGTGGCCAAGCTCCACGCTGTGACACACGTACGAATCAGAGTACTTGGCTAATAATAAAATGGTGAAGTGAAATGCGACCGAACACCGTCACGAGTCAGCTAATTCTCGCGTATGCACTAGCCCCCCCACCCCCTGGCCGTCCAGACCCATCTCTCCTCCGTCATGCAGTACGTCACGTGGTCGCCTTGATGTCCTCCACATCACATGCAAAGACGGCCTTTGTGAGGCACGCCGGACACCTCAGTTCCGCATCGCGTCTCACGTACATCGGCCATGCCTTGTCGTCCCGTCCCGCCTGCCTCAGCCGCTCCGCCTCGCGCTTGGCTCTCTCGTGATTGTGCGATATCTTGGCCCAGCAGCCGGCACACAGACACCGCTGCTTGCAGGGAAAGAAGACCACAGATGGTGGTCGCTCGAGACAGGCGACACAAGTGCCATCCCTCATGGCCTGCTCTGCCGCCGTCTGCTCCATTTGCTGCAGGATTCCCTCCTGCTTGCTGGTCTCCTTGCCGAGTGCGCGCAGCTGCTGCAGGGCCATCTCTATCTCGCGCTTGAAGACATCCACGTCAGCACAGGTCTTGACGAGAGACACACGATAAGCCGTCAACCTGATAGACAGAGCGGTGCAGCGTGTTGGTGATGGCGTCTTTCTCTCTGTGTGTCTTGTTCCTTACCCCGTCGCTGCTTGTTTGGACAGGCCGTCCTTTTCCTTTCCCAGTCGCCTCACTTGCTCCTGGATTGACTCACACTGGGACTGCACACGAGCTATATCTCGGTCCAACCTAGGCGACCAACACAGATACAAGCTGGGGATGCACTCGTACGTCTCGTCGGCTCACTGTGTGATATGGTCGTTTGTCGATCTGAGCACACGTCGCAGCTCAGTCTCGGTGAGACCTAACTCGTCACCAACCAACTCAGACCTGACAAAATCACAAATGAGTAGTGATGCCTGACACGGTCTCCACTGCTCTCGCTGACTCACTCTGATGCAGGTGCCTCCGTACTGGCAGAGGACGGCTGCGTCACACACAAACTATCGCGACCACCACTACTATGTTGCTGCTGTAGTACTCTTGTCTTGTCCATGTCATCTAGCCGCTCCATCAGTCCGACCAGCCGCCACTCCTCTGTGCTGATCCGCTCGTCGAAGTGGCGCACGGCAGATGAGGTGCCCAGAGCCATCAAGGCATCACGAGTCAAGCTAAAGAGCAGAGAAGGAACACCGTGTGCTTAGGCACCGCTGTGCGTGGCTCTGCTATTAAATGCTCACTTGTGAGTGGTGGTCTGCTCTTTCAGCTGCTGGATGGCCTCGGTGAGCTCATTCACACGCTGCGTGGCGCGAGCATGGCTCTCTACAGAGGCAGCATAAGACGACGCCAAACTGCAGACAGGCACACAGAGAGCAATGCCACGACGAGCCCACCCCTCCTCCCGGCCCCATACATCAACTGCAGAAAAGTGCTGACCTCTCTTCCTTAGCCACAGTGTCCCTCAGGTCACGCCTGAGCTGAGCAAGCACTGCTCTCTGCCTGTCCTCAATGGAAGACCGCTCTGTGCTGCTCGTACGTGAGGCGACACATGGCGGTGGTGCTGCCTTCTCCTCGCGGCTGGTTGCCGAGGTTGGCTGAGGTGCAGCTGCAGCCTTCTCGATCCTCCTCCCTCTCTGCTCTCTCGCTCTCCCAGTAGCAGAGGCGATCAGAGGCTGACGGATGGTGCCTGGCGGCTGAGTGTGAGCCTGTGTCCGCACGCAAGGGTGCCCTGAGCGTCCCTTGTCGCCTTGAGGACCCTTGCCCTTGCCCTTCTCAGCGGCTTCTTGAGCGATCAAGCGGGCCGCACTCCGGTTGGCGCGGTGCTGCTTACGGCGTTGCAGCCACGGGCCGACCAGAAAGTACCACGAAAGATATAAGCCGAGCACAGCGATAAGGACCCAGACGACCCAAACGATGGCAGATGAGTACGGCTTCTGACTCACAGCTGCAGCCTTCTCAATGTCGTCAAAGCCACCCGTGCGGATAGGCACGTGGACAGGCACGTGGACAGGCACCGAGCAGCGCTGACAGGTTCCACAACACTGCGAGGCGCCACTGGGAGTAAACTGGCGCAAAGAGATCGGCGCAAGAAGCTGGGACGCCATCTTCTATGTCAATTAATGCAGAACAAGGTTACATGTAATTAAATGGCGATCCTCATTATATTCGCCAGTGTGCGACCTGAGGCAGATGGGTAGGTGTGTGTGTCACAGAGGGTCAGGCAGGGCGAGAGAGAGACGTATCTCCCTAGTTCCGCTTCAACGAGCTCTTCAACTCCCTCCCCGCCGACAGCAGAGCCCGCGCCCGTCTTCTGAGCTGCCAAGGGCCTCTTTGGTCTGGTTGGCTGTCAGCAATCCCTTCCAGCGATAGCAAGACACTGAACAACTTCCAGTATCGCCATGCCGTCGCTGGGTGTCTCGGCATTGCCCTCCCGCACGCAACCGTCTCGCAGCGATGCATCTGCGGCGGGGAGGTGGACAAGTTTGGCGATCACTATTCCGTGTGTCACACGGGCCGTGAGCGAGTCACGAGACACAACAACATGCGCAACTTGTTTGTTCGCATCCTGGCTGAAGCAGATGTTCCCTCCAATGTGGAAGTGTCTCTGCACAGCCTCGGCATCACCCCGCCCGATGACAATCCCAACAACCAGCGCATGGACATCTATTGTGTGATCGACGGCAGTGAATACCTGCTCGACGTCACCGTCGCCCACCCCTGCCGCCCTGACAACTCCCCCATTCCCTTCCACTGAACAGTCAACCGGCGTGGTGCACAGCTCCCAGGTGGCAAGGCGGCTCAGCTTGCGGAGAAAGACAAGATCGACAAGTATGGACCAATCACCCAAGCAGCCGGCTTCCGCTTCGTGCCCCTCGCTGCGGAGACATTCGGCAGATGGGGAGACAAGACCATGGATTTTCTCAAGATGCTCGCCAAACGAAAGCCCCGCCCCACATCCATTCCCATGGAGGAGGACACAGCTTTCCGAGAGAGCATCGTCAACCACTGGAGCCAGCTCCTGTTCGTCGAGCTGATGAAGCACAACGCTTCCAAGTGGCGAGTCGTGCACAATGCGCTGCGGCCGCCAGAGGGCCACGGAGGGCCAGCGCGTTTCCGGAGGACTTCGTCAGCCGCGGGCCATACAGGCCACACACCAGCCCCGCTGCGGGGCTGTAAGGTGGCTGGCTGGACCTGGGTTCTGAATGTGTGTGTCATGTTGCATGTCTCGCGCTTGTTTGCAGTGTGCGACATGTTTTCGCAGTCAACGAGCGCTGTCCTTTGTTTCTGCATGTATTGTTTCGCTTCATTTGCTCGATACGGACTGATGCTTAGACGAACTTCGTCGCCCGTTTCATGCATCTACATAGGGAAAAAAAGACGTATCTCCCTTGTGTCAAAAACCTCACGCAGCATCTCTGCCCATTTCGAGTTGTCTTCAGAGTTTGTGTTTCCTCTTCTCGTTCTGCTCCGTTGCACACAAGTTGCTTCTGAGGTGTATTGTCTCTGCGGAAGGACACGAGCACTCGAGAAAATGGTGACGCTGCGGGTTTCTTTCGCTGTCGTGTGTCTCTTTATCGTGCTGCTCTCTTTAGATGAATTCGGGGAGGCTATCGCCCCTGCCGGACAGGTTCTCAGTCGGTGCGGCTGTCTGTGATGAACGTGGCGAGTGGTTGGGAATGAGCTGAGGACTGCATGCTGCAGCTGAGCCTGGGCAAGTCAGATGAGTCAGGAGATGTGGATTTCCCCTCATGCGTACGAGGGGCTGAGTGATGAGGGTCCGAGTCAGTCATGTTTAGTGGTGGGGGGGTCGTTTATTCCCTCTATGTTGGAGTTCTGGTGCCAATTGACGGATCGGTGAAGAGGGAGTCGGCGCGGGAAAGGAACAGACCCACCAAGGTGAGGCACGGACAGGAGAAAAGGATGAGTGACTGGACGACTGTCTCTGTGGTTGGGTTGCCTGTGTTGAGTGTAGCTGTTTCCCATCGGGACAAAAGGAGGTGCGAGTGTCGCGTGCATCTTACGCACCCTTTGGGAGGCACTCGCCTACCGGAATGCCTTCGTTGAGAACATCGAGCGCTCGAGGGGCACGGGTGTCCCTCCCGAGGTTCCGAACAAGACGGAGGTGGTGCGTCAGCTGTGGCAGACATACAGACTGCCGGTCAGGGGGGACGAGATGGTGTGGCGTGACCAAGCAGATGGAGGGGGAGAAATTAAGGAAACGAGCATAGCGAGTCCGAGGCTGTGAGAGCAGACGATGAACTTCTTTGGAACTGGTTAATACGTGTGTGTTCGTGCAATGTAGACATGAGTATCGCTTACGCAGACACTCAATCCGCCGAATCACGGAGACAGTGCCAACGTCACACTGCAAACAGCTCTTAAAGGCTCATCACCATTTTACTGTCTTGCACTGCCCAGGTCAGCAACCTCCCAAATGTGTGCCGATTGTCCAGGAATATGGATGTTTTGTCCTCGCACCAGCCGTCGCTAGTGCCATCCTTTTCCTTGTAGTCATGCCAGCCGTCCCCAAATTGCGTTCATGCCTGGGTTGGGGCGCTGTACTCGACTGTCCATGGTTTCATCGGACCGACGTGTTTTTCTAAGTGAATGCGTGCCATGACGTAGTCGGGCAAATTCTCTCACGCTCAAGCTGCTTCCCAGTCGGGCAAATTCTCTGACGCTCAGGCTAGCTTCCCAAGAAGAGAGAATCAAGCACCGACACGTTTGGCCACAGCCCTTGACGCTCGCCGCTGACCAACTTATCACGGTCCTCCTCGTGGTGAGAGCCCTTGTCGAAGCCGAAATTGGCACCACCCGCCGAAGACTGCCGAGCCAACGGCACAACCGCCGGCAGGTTGTCTTGCGTGAGCTGCTGAATAGGGTCATGCTGCTGAACGACGAAGCTGTTCTCGAGTATCAATACTTGTGACGCCTTGACCTGACGCAGGAGAAGAAATGCTCGCTGGTAGGCATCTGTGCCGTTGGACGGCTCTCGATGCTCCTGCACGCCTGCAAATCTCATCTTGAAGCTTTCATCCAGGTGCAGGTCGCAGGACGGGCCGTGCGACACGAAAATGGCCGTCTTGTCATAGTCGACGTGCATCGCCGTCAGCGCCTCAATGAATTCACTGTTGCTGCTTGTCGGATGCGCACAAATCACCGCTAGGACCATCCTGGGCTATTCATAAGGCGATTCCCGTGAAGGATTGCTGCGGCATGCTTGCCGTCAGCGCGGGCGAATGTCAGTCCATGCACCTTCGTCTCTCCATCTCGCGAGCGATACGTGGCCAGGGCCCTGGTGAGAGCCTGGAACAGCAAACGCTCGTAGTCCAGCTTGATCGTCACGCCATGACCAATGTCGTTGTCCAAAAATCGTCTTGTGAAGAAGAGCTGATCATCCTCTCCCGATGACCAATTATCCTAAACCCAGAGAGCGAGGACACCCGCACGACCGACATAGCCCCCAGAGTTGACAAATCGGTACGCGTCCTCTGTTGGCGGCATTGGATACCTTTCCTTGAGCCAGGGGTCACAGGTACGAGCAGACGCGCACGTCTCTCCAGCTCTTCATTGGGGACCCTCACCAGCGTATCGTACCTGCTTACCTGCTAAGGAGGAGACTTGGTCGTCTACAAAGCCATAGATGGCGTTAATACTCGGAATTACCACACAAGCTACCACCGGCTATTATAATATGTACAGATGGGAGTACTTGTCACATTACACGTAGCAATAGTGGCTTTCGCCCGGATGTCGCCTGCGCTTTCAGCACCATTTGTGAACACCGTGCGAAAAGGAGACGAAAGCAAAAAGGATGTACCTGCAGGTAAGCTGCGAGGCAGCCACGTGACCAGCTGCTGTATGTGTTGAGCTTTTCGGCTGTGTTCGTACGCAGCCCCCCTGCTTCCTCTCTGCGTTGCCGATGCTGAAGACCCAGTCTTTGTGGGCAGGAGATTTGCTGTGTGTCACGAGGACGGATCCTTCATGTTTCCTCCCGCACCTTCAGCTCCAGTCCGTCTGTCTGTCTCTTCCGTGTCACGTCCCCCTGACATGACGCAGCCGTATCCGACATTCTATCTCAGCTCCCTTAATGCGAGCGCTACCTTCGATCTGGTGAATGAGGATCCTGAAAGGTCGTCAGGCAAGCTCTATCCCAAATTGGAGGGCGACTCGGAGGCCTTCACTTTTCAAGTGTCTGGAGGCGACGACCAATACATCGAGGACATCAAGCCAAGTCAGGCTGTCAAGATCACGGTCACATGGAAGGGCGGTCGGACACGGGAGGGAGAGGGGATTGAGCAGGACAATGCCAGACAAAGGCCGGAGACACAAATCGGCTTCATCCGTTTCCGACTTGACGTGAGTTCTTGTCAATCGGGAGCATTAGCAACTTGCCTGCCTCTCATTGACACCTTCTGCGGCGTCAGATGTGGGTGCTCCTCATAGGAAGGATGAAGCCTCCCCCTACGAAGTTCACAGAAATCGCCCTTCCTCGCGGGGAATCTCTGGCTGCGTTGCTCGATTCGTTGTCGTCGGCTGACAACACGGAGCCGAAGGAGCTTTTGGCAGCGTCCCATGCATCCGCCGGACGAGTTGTCGTTGTAGGAACGTCCTCACCTGCAACGGAGGTGCGCTGACACACGCAGTCTGTCTGGCTGTTGTCTCATGTTGTCTTTCGTCTGTTTTTCTTCATTTGTCCAAGTACTCGCCGCTTCCCCGTCGTCCCAGCACGGTGGTGGCGTCGGATGCCTTCCTCGCAGCCCTTGTACCTCGCGACTCTCCGCCAGTCTTTCTGGCACCGGACAATCTCCTTCATCCTGTCATGGCTGTCGACAGAGTCTTAGTTGATGATGAAGGCGACGGCTCTGAAACAGTTGTATTCGATGTCCGTGAAGCCAACACGCAAGGAACTGCTTTGCTTGCCACGACTGTCTTCCTTTCAGGCCACCGGATCCCATACGCACGAATGGGGAGGACGTGTGACGAGGTACATATTCGAAGTCGATGGAAACGTTGAAGAAGATACCGTGAGCGGCATGGCAATAGTGGCCCAATATGAGAGCGTTCAGCTTCTGTCTTTGTTGCAGGAATGCCCTGAAGACGGAGTAAATTGCGTGCGGGAGTTCCTTACGCGTCTTGACATCGGTGAGCACAGGGCAAAGCTGACGATCGGCGACCAGGAAGGTCGCCGACTATCCGGAGCCGATCACGTCGTTCACGTGACAACAATCGAGGAGGTTCCAGGTTGTGCTCTCTCGCTCTACTCCATGGGAGACCGTGACGCTGATGACATGCTAGACACGTCTGAGTGGCTGTACATCGATGCCGGGGAACCCATTTCTGCTGCACTGCGCCAGGGAGAGGAGGCCTTGTCTCCTCAGTGGGTGACCGCCAGCATCACAGCTGCTGGGGACAGCCGAGACGCAGACGCCTTGGGGCCGTATGAGTCATGCCAAGTTATCCCTGATATGGCAAGCTCGTTCCTTGATCCACAATTCAAAGAAGATATCATCATACGGGCAATGGTCAGAAACTGAAGGCAGAACAAAGATAGCCGCTTCTTGCTTGTCTGCCGGGCAGTCAATCCTCGCATGGTCGTACTGTGTGGTGCTGTCTGTCTGGCTGTCTGTCTGTCTCTGCCTCTCTGCCAGGGATCGATTGAAATTCTCGATGGTGCGTCGCTTGACACGATGAAGCTGAATGTGGAGGGAGGAAAGGAAGCCGCTGTGTGGATCAATGGCAAGGAGGTCGAGGGTGAGTCTCGAACGATCAACCTGTCTCAGCTTGACCAAGAGGTAACCGGCGACAATCGAGTGGATTTCGAGGTTCGGTGGCTTGTGGGAGAGGCGGGGTCGTCGCCAGACGGAGTGCGGCTTGAGGCCAAAGGAAAGAACCGCTGGCGCATGGTCCACAGCCAGAGGTACATCAGTGCTTCGATTACCTTTGGCGACCTTTCCATCCTTCCAATGGCAAACTAGATCTCGCATTCTTGATTTCTGCAGAGACTGGCCTCCCTTCGTCAATAAGGTGACCCCGGATGTGATTGATCCAAAGGGCGGACAAGAAATAACAATTTATGGAGCAGGCTTCTTGAATCCAGAGGTATGAAGAGTTCCCTTGGGGGCCAGCCAGCTGTCTGTCGCAAGGCAATCCCCAAGGAAGAGCTTCTTGTTGGCGCCTCCTTCTCTTCAGAGCCTGGAGGCCGCGAAGCTCCACGTGAATGGCCGTGAGGTGAATCGTGACGAGGAATCAGAAAGTGACAGTGAAAATGCCGGGATAGTGGAATGGAGCGCGACACGCATCACATACCGGACACACCAGGTCAGACTCCACTTACCAAAGCGGAAGAAAAGGTGAGACTGACCGGTCGCCCTTCTATCATTCTACCCTATTCAGGTCGACGAGACCGATTCGAGTGGGCTTCGAGTCGAGACAAGGAAAGGAGAATCCAATGCATACCCCATGAAGGTCTCGGCGGCTGGGCAGATGGGCGACATCAAGTACAAGTCGCCAAAAACCCTCCTGACTGGCCTCTTCGATTTGGTCAACAAGGATGCGTCTGATGGAATAAGCGAAGAAGGTGACACACAAGGTTTGCACCTGACTCGGCTAGTATCTACTTTCTTGGCCAGATCTGTATTGGCGGCCCTTCCTCAGGGGAGGGTTTGGTCTGACGGGCGCATGGGCCCCAGATGCACGGACCTTCTTTGTCGGCACAGCTCCAGGGAAGCTCCTGAGCGTGAAGTTTACGAGCAATGACGAGATAGATCGCGAGTCTGTAAAGGTCAATGATGCGATCCACCAAAGATACCCCGACGATTCGCCCATCGGCATCGCCTGTATGTGACACACCCACAGACAAACACACACACGGGCATACATCCAGAATACACAAAGAAAAGGGCACATGGGGTAGCAGAATTCATATTCTGCCTGCAGTCGATCCTCTGCAAGACCCATCCGATCCGCATCTCTATGTCTCGCACTCACCGGTCTACTACTGGGTGAGGCATCTCAATGAGTCACGCACTGTATGCAACTCTGGTGTTTCAGTGGAGGCAGGGGGTCCCATGCTTTGATGGAGAGAATGACTATGCCCCGTTTCTTGGGAAAATCTCACGGCTGTCTGGTCCCGGTTTCTCCATAATCGAGACGCTCATTGAGGGCCTTCCTAATGGCAATGGTGACCATAACATGAACGGTATGCACTTCGACAACGAGGGGAACCTGTATGTGAATGCCGGCTCACAAACAAATGCGGGATGGCCGGGTGAGTTGACCATTTACACCAGACGAGTGCCTCCACACCACTCTTGTCTATCGCTGCGTTGCCAGATTGCGGGTGCGGCGCAGATAGAATCCATGAGAGTGAAGTGTATGATTATTCGTTTTCACTGGCCTTCTAGGCTTGGCGGCTTGCCAGAGTCTCACCTGACCGGTGGGCTGCTGAAGGTACGGATGGAGCTGAGGATGCTAATCACGTACATGTCGTACATGCTATCATGTTTTTGCCTTTGTCATAGATAGAGGTTCACAACCCTAATCTGAGCAGGAAGATTGAATATGTCTATCACAAGACCCGTGAACCCGTTGAGAATCCGAACCAGGTGCAACGGCCGACGAAGTCACCAGCCAACTGACCCGCCTGCTCTCACCTTCAGGTCGAGGGAGACCGCTATGACTTGGCCGATGGCATGACGGGTATTTCAATCTGGGCGACAGGGCTGCGGAACAACTACGACTCTACTTACTCAACAAAAGGTGCACTCGTGGCGAGAGGCTGTAGCACTTGCGTCATACACATGGGTAGATTCATGTCGTCCATATGCATTCAGGCGAGACATACATCATCATGAACGGTCCCAACCAGCCTCTCGGGCCATTTGTAAATGGCGAACCACGAGGGACAGGTTGTACAGCAGCAGATTTTGACACATGGTAAAGGAAGCACGGATGAGCTAGATATCCGATGTTGCACCTGCACCCTACCTGAGCTGCCTTGTAGGGACGAGATTCCTCAATACAATGTCCGGAATCCGCTCTATCTGCCGAAGCCTTACACTGTGCCTAACGGGGAGCAACCTAAGGAATGTCAGCCAGTGATCGGCCCAGCCTTTTCGGGACCCGATAGGATATTCAGAAGCTTCGAGGGAGCTCATCATGGGCATCCCAATCCAGCAAGAGCAAGGAATGCCGGTGACGAAAAGCAATGGTGAGTAACGTGTTCTTGGTTTTCGTGGGTACCTTACAGCGCCTGTCCAAGCCCCCGTGTTCTTGGTCATTAGGTACCACCACGTCCTGAGGCCCGACATTGAATACACCCCTGGATGGGAGATTCCTTCGTCTACAGTAAGCCTAATGAGGGTGGAACAGCAGTGGTCGTAGCTGCGGGTATGTACAAGTCACTGTCTCAACTTGTCAGACAGGAGTAACAGAGTACCGGGGGACGTGTTTCGGTGGAAAGCTGCGGGACGACATTCTCGTTTCAAGATGGAGGGATGCAGTATACTTCCTTGACTTGCCAGACAATGAAAACGCTGATGAGACAGTCGAGTAGGCCGCCACGTCCTTCGAGAGTACTCTCGTGAGAACCTGTCTCTTTGAGCAGGGTCCTCACGAGTGACACCGGAGGGCAGAACCTCGACATCATGTACGGGCCCGCTTGCTCGATAGTCCTGATTTCTTTTCTCAAAGACGAGCTGACGATCATCACTCCCGACGAGGCATCGCTAGATAAATTCGAAGCGGATGAGGCCGCGATGGGCGACCCGGTGCTCTACGACATCCTTCCGTGGCGGGGACCGGCGAGGTACGTTGCCGCTTTTCCATTGCCGCTGTCGTTGCCGCTTTTCCTACGTTGCCGCTGTTCCTTGTCATGTAACCCACGGACCTGTTATTTTCAGGTACGATGTCCCTTTCACGCTTGGAGGCCGCCGCTTCACAAGTAATGGGAGAGAGCCCGTGAGGGTCAGCGTGGGCGGCGTGGAAGCCGAAGTTGCCGCTTATGACGACACTCGTATCGAGGGGGTCATGGGAGAAGGGCAGAAAAATGACAAGCCAGCCGGAAAACTTCTTGACATCCGGGTGATCTTTTCAGACCATAGCCAGGCCCTCCTGCCGGCAGCCTTTATGTTCTTAGAGGCCCCCACAGGAAGGCAAAAAGAAGAAGGAAGACAAAAAAAAGACGGGAAATATGACGAGAAGGGCGATGAGGACAGAGACGAAACCGTGCGCTGTTTTATCGAGGAGAATCTCGACTACGCGCCCGGTGCCGATCTGGAGGTGGCTACGCATGGGTACCCGAGCTACCTGGACTGTGCCGACTGGTGCGCAGCCACGGAGGAGTGCAACTATTGGGTCCACGTAGGCCTGGGAGATGATGGGATGTGCTTTCTCAAGAGCGATAGGGAGCCTGTCGTTGGAAAGGCACCCAAAGCTGGAGACGGCTGGAAGATAATGGCCGGGAACAAGTCCTGTGGACACGCAGCTGGTGCGGATGTTAATAGTGGGAAGAAGCCACTTGGAAAGTCGAAGCGGCCACGACCTCTACAGGGCCTACAGGGCTTTTGCAAGAGCTGGCCGATTCTATGTGCCAAGCTGCCCGGCTGAGGATGAAGGGCATCAGAGCTTCTACACACAAGACAACTGCAGCAAGCGCCAGGAGCTGAGGGGCTGCCCTGGGCTGTAGAGCCGACGCTGTTTTTGCGCTGTATATGCTCACATTGATTTGTCCTTGTGTTTCTTCCACCCGTTCGTCCGTTTATCTTGCGTTGGTGTTGGGAAGGCAGAAAAGAGGCATCTATCTGGGGAATAACGTGTGCCTGATTGTCTTGGCGCCTAGGATCGTCCCATTATCTCCCCTCTATGCTTGCTGTGTGCGTGAATGCAACCGGGTCTGACGTTTTTGCTGTGGCTCGCCAGTAGGCAAGAAACATTTGATCAGGGCACGCTACTATCCGTTGTTTTCCGTTCGCTTCCAAGCTATGTATGCTTGACCCACTGAAGCAAGGCGAGTCAGTGAGGTTGGTTGGGAGAGGTTCCCTTCCGTAGAAGAGCTCACAGGGCCCATTGGCTTTGCTCACTGATGCGCTGACTCTTGACTGCCTGGTGAATGATGGTTGGGAGCGTGCTTGAGATCGGAAGAGCCACCTCGAGATCTGCTGGAGCACACGCAACGTGACGGCAATGACATCTTGACGTGTCCAGGCAGAACCGCATCGGAATCAGCTACAGAAAAGTGCAACTGCAGAAACGTGGTGGACGCAACGACAAGGCAACCCCAGACGCTACAGAAAAACATGTTTCGTTAATAACACATCAGCCGTTAGACCATGGTATGCGCCTACATGATAGATATTTCCCTCCGCAGCTGGACAGGGGTCGCTTTTGCCGCTTCCCTCTGTCTCAGCCTTTGCTTTTCCCATGCTGCACCGTTTCAGTCCACCATCTCGGCTCCATCCATACACAAGCTCCGGGCAAGGGTTTTCACCGATCCCAATGACAAGCTCAAGTACATGGTGACTTCTGGAACTCGTCGGATAGTGAACCCATCGGCTCTTGGGTTCGTCCTCGAGGACGGCAGTCATCTGGGGGAGAATGTTACGATTGAAAGCGAGGCACGACACATGAGGAAGGTATGGGTTAGCACATTGGAAGGTTCTGCTCACAGCTGTCCTCTCACAGGTGGATACGTACGCCACCTTAGGAGCTCATCGAGTCGCAAAGAGCGAAAGCGGTGAATGTAGACTCAGTGTTGGTTTCGCATTTCTCCTGTTTGGTTTTCAGTTGACACGTCTTACACCGTCCGGCATCTTCCAACCAACCTAACCTACGATGTCCATTTTCGTGTGTTCGGTGGTGACAGCCCAGGCGTGGCATTCTCTTATCACATCCCGCTGCAGGGGGGCTGGGGCGACCGCGTCCAAATTCAGGACGACGGGTCTGAGATCTTGATGGAACTGGAAGCAACCGATAGAGCTTGGATTGTGAGAACCATACAGCCACACCACATGCAGAGACAAACGGGAACTGCTTCCTCCGTTTGCCACTTGACACAGATAGAAAGGCGAGACCAAATATTCTTCGCAGGCGGCCACTTCGTAAGAAAAGTGGGGGACACAAATCTATCCAGTACGCACGCATTTTGTCTTCGTCTGTAATACATGCAGTCGGCCAATGGTCAGTACATGAGTTTTCCAGCAGCATCATTGTGGTCCCGGCATCTGGAAGACGGGATCACAATCGATCGTTACTCTCCCCCTGTAACCATTGAGGATCTTGACAAACAGGGTCCCTTCCCTTACCGTGTGATAGCCGAGTGAGCCATGTATTGTGTAGTGTGCCGTGCATGGCTTTGTGTATGCCACAGGGCCGCTCTCCTTGGGTGGGAGGGCCTTCACTTCGTCGCGTTGCCTGATGGCGTCGGCTTCAGAAGCGAGCTTACGAGAGTGAGGCAGAGCGTACGGGAGTACAGGGGCTTGTGGGGACCTTTGGAGCTCCAGCTTCCTGTCAAGACGTCTTGGCGAGTAATCCAATTGGCGGCAAACCTGGACCAGCTGGTCGACCATGACATGTTGAGCAGCCTCAACGAGGCCCCGGAGGCGCGAAATCCGGGCCTCTTCAATGACACAACATACATTAAACCAGGAAGGTGGGTCTCAGGATACCAACATCCAGGAACTCTTGGCCATTTTTGCTTTCTCATCATTGACTCCATGACTTTTCTTGTCTGTAGGTCTGTGTGGAGCTGCCTGGTAATGATCGTACACTAATGCTTATGGCTGCTGCATGGGTTAATGGACATTACCAGGCCGCACCCAGTGGGTGTCACAACCGTCCCCGTGAGATTGAATGGGCCTACATCGATGCCGCAGACGCGCTTGGCTTTGAATACGCAACTGTAGACATAGGTGGAGACGAAAGATGATCATATGCCAAATCAATTGGGCGAGAGTGTCAACCTGTTGATCCGACACAGGTTGGGAAGAGTGGCCCGACAAATGGGGGAGCGTCAAGAGCCTCACAACGTATGGCAAAGAGAGGGGGGTGGGCGTCTTCCTGTGGAAACACCGCGGAGACATTGAAGATCCAACCGACAATTACAAAGACCTTCGGGAGTTTCTCGATAGTGTCGAGGATGCAGGCGCTGTTGGCGTAAAGGTAGGTGAAGTGCACTGACTGTTGAAGGTTAGTATATCATGTCCTGCGTGACTCCTGATGCAGATGGATTTCTTCGGTTCCGGCACTTTACCGACCATCGTGCTGCAGGAAACCATCTGTCGCGAAGCAGCTGTAAGAGAACACTCTGCAAGAAAAGAGGCCAAGCTGGCCAACAAACGAGCTCAGCAGGACAAGTCAATGGATTCATTTGTCCAGAAACGCAAGCTCTTGCTCAACTTTCACGGAGTAGATAAGACCACGGGCGAAGCACGAACGTATCCGAATCTGATAACGCAAGAGGCCATCTGGGGTTTGGAGGTGGCGACACAGATAGATCTCTCACGCAGGAGAGACCAGCGCTCTGCATTGTGGATCTTTTGTCTCCTTTGCAGGTCAACGCGCACCCCATGATTGACACGAAGATTCCACCATCACACAACGCTGCACTCACCTTCACGAGGTAGATGAAAACAGTCATAAGACAGACCAATTTGATCCGTGCATGTGCCTGAAGGTTCCCAAGTGGTGCTGGAGACTACACGCCACTCTCGCTGCAAACACTCAGAGGCGCGACAACTCTAGTAAGTTTGCAATGCAGCAAGATAATGGAAGGCAGGAGATCCGTCGTCGATCGGCCCCCAATGCCTGCCACTTTCCCCAGGTCCATCAGGTCGCGACGTTAATTACATTCACTTCACCCCTGCAGACCATCGTCGAAGACCCCGAAATAATTCTCGAGCAAAGCTATCGTGACATCATTATGAAGATTCCGACAGTGTGGGACGAGACACGGGTCCTTCCTCCATCAATAATAGGAGACCTTACCGTGCTGGCGAGACGGTCGAATAGCACATGGTTCCTGGGCGTCGTGAGCGGAACAGTGGAGACGCGCGTTATCCCTTTCATCCCCCTCAACTTTCTCGATACGTCCAAGAACTACACTGCAACGTTCCTCTTCACTAAGTATATGAGCGACGACGGGGAGTACGAGGAGCCCGTCGTTCAAACCGTTCAGCGAATCAATGGCACGAAACTCACCGATGTCAAGCTGTGGGGCGAGAATAAGAAGGGTGACGGGCTTGTGGTTATCATGGACGTCGTCGGCCAAGGTCAGCGTCCCCGACGAGAACCTAGATTACGCTCTTGCGTTATCGAGGAGAATCTCGACTACGCGCCCGGTGCCGATCTGGAGGTGGCTACTCATGGGTACCCGGAGTACCTGGACTGTGCCGACTGGTGCGCAGCCACGGAGGAGTGCAACTATTGGGTCCACGTAGGCCTGGGAGATGATGGGATGTGCTTTCTCAAGAGCGATAGGGAGCCTGTCGTAGGAAAGGCACCCAGAGCTGGAGACGGCTGGAAGATAATGGCCGGGAACAAGTCCTGTGGACACGCAGCTGGTGCGGATGTTAATAGTGAGAAGAAGCCACTTGGAAAGTCGAAGCGGCCACGACCTCTACAGGGCTTTTGCAAGAGCTGGCCGATTCTATGTGCCAAGCTGCCCGGCTAAGGATGAAGGGGATCAGAGAAAGACGAGATAGTCAGCTAGCTCCGTTGTCTTCATTTGTTTCCTTCTATTGACATGATGGTGTTAACGCAGGAGCTTCCTTCCACCGTATTCTCCGCACCTGGAACGACGTCACGGTGGAAAACAAAGGAATACACTCTGTTCTTTCAATCAGACATTGTGGTTTGAATACGACAACAATATTGAAGCTCATCTTGCACATAGGCCTGTCCGAACATGGGCATGCGGCTGATGTCTGCGTTCTTTTGTAAAACCCCGCAAACCCCCAAAACCCAAAGCAGTAATTTCAAAAGATCTCAAAGGGGATGGTGTGTGTCGGTAGAGAGGCCAATGCTTTTTTCAGCCGCCTGGTTGAGAAGCTGCGCACCAAGGCTGCGTGGGCAGACAAGTCATAAAGCCAGGTGATGGGGTGCGTCCGTTCTCGGTTTGTCTGTTGCGTGGGCGACGCCACTGGAGGATACGCCAGGCGGGCGCCGAGGATGGTGCTGGCATGTTTGTCGCGTGATCATTGACAGTAAGTCGATTGACACAGTTAATTTCATGAGAGACCGACAGACTCTCTGCCTGCCAGTACTGCTAAAAAGATCTCAAACACCGCCACAACAGCCAGTTTTCCATTACACACCGGTTTTTCGGTGTTTTCCCTGATTTTCGATTGTGACTCATCCATTGACGACACAAGAAGAGAGAGAGACATATGAGAGCAGAGGTTTCTCTCACACGTTTCCACAAAGACAGCGACGCCTTCACACCGAGAAACTGCATTTTCCGCTGCCCGATGGCTCTTTTCCTCGTGTTGTTTAGTGCATCTTTGACTGTGCCGTCCTCGGAATCGAGTGTTCGTGCATCGAAGACTGCGAAAACTCAATCAGACCGGAATCCCTTTGAACTTCGGCTGGACGACCGAAAACGATTCGTCCAGGAAGGAGACACCCGTCCGTACGGCGGGGGCCAGTATGAGTACCTCAGTCCTCGGCCCAAGGCTGCCCACGTCAACGAAGAGACATCGATCGCCCTTCGTGAGGGCAGGAAGGTTTTGGATGGTCCCGAGGAGGTGGGTGAGCTGTTTCGTGTCGAAGGAGAGAAGACTGAGGAAGTTGATTTGGGTATTGTCGTGAGTGAGAGCAACAGCCTTGTCAAATGGACTACGCATCCATCCCTCGGCGACTCAGGCCGGTGGATGCACAGTCAAAACCTCCCTTATGTGACGAACGGACAGACTAGGTGACACAAGAGCATTCACAAGAGGAAATCGCCGACTGCTGGCTGCGGGCCGCCTTCTTGTAGTTCTCAACTCCGTTCTGAGGCCGTGACAGCAGTCCCGGTGTTGCCGGACCTTTATCGGCCTTTAGCCCGACAATCCCCTCACGCTAAGACACGACAATGAATGCATGTTGCTTGCAACTCACTTTCCTTTGTCTCGTCACCTCCTTGTATCTAAACGTGGCCTGTGGGATGGGATAGGTTGCTGTCACTCACTGCCCCCGGGTATGAAGGCCGTACCCCAGGGCCGCCAGTGCCGGAGAGGGAGAAATGTATCTCGATGTGTCTCAACGTCTCTGTCTTCTGTCTGATGTTTGCTCACCTCAACGGAGTTGGGAGGGCTCGAGCATGACCGGTCATACACGGATACATCTGGCCGAGGAGTGGGAAAGCGGCTGTGGTGGTGGTGAAATGAAAGCATATAGACGTGGATGCAGACGGAAGCAGTGTCGCCCGCTCTCCCACGGGGGAATAACGACAGCAGAGAAAGGAGGAAGCGAACGGACCTTGCTGCTTTTGTTCGTGGGGTCTTTTCATGTTTTTCCTCGATCTGGTGCGAGTGTGACATGTGTTCATGTCTCACACATATTACACGTTTCGGTCCTGTTTCTATTCCTTATTCACCTGTTTCTATTCCTTATTCACCTGTTTTAGGTGGGTGAATAAGTGTCTTTTTGTGCTTATTTGGGTGTGACAATTTACCTACCAACTAACGTTTTCGGCGTTGGGGCAAAACGCTTGGCGTTGGGAAAACGCTTGGCGTTGTGAGAAAAGATTTCCATAGACATTTCAAAGTTCGACAAGCACCTCTGCTTTCAGCTCGAAAATGGGACGGGCGGCGTGTTTCCTCGCTTTCCTTAACCTCTGCGTCGTGGTGTTCCGGCTGACACAAGCCCATCCTCTCTTCTGTGAGGATTTCGGGCCGGACAAGGAGGACCCCGCACGCGTTTGCATCTCATCCTTTGCCGGAAACGAAGTGAAGGAAGAGGAGTGTACCGCAGCGGAATGCTGTTTCGTCGACGTTTGGCGTTTCCATCGGACTTTGAGGGACGATGTTGCCATGAAGCAATCCTTGGATGGCGAGTGTTTCTTCTCAAGTAAGAGTAAAGGCATGGTGTCCCGAATCTGAGAAATGTATGCCACGTGCTGTATAAGCTTTCGTGCTGCAGACTGCCCCTCGCGCGAGCATCAACTTGTAAGACACGAGACATCATATCCGTATGTGATGACTGTGGTAGCGCTATGTTTGTGTAGAGGACTGATGAACTGTTGAATCCGTCTGCGGACGGGAAAGACACGACAAAGGAAAGCTACACTTGGTTACTTTCGTCTCAACGACGGTCTGTTCCTGTCCCTTTCGCCGCAGTTGACGTGCCCGCCATCCGTTATTAGAGACTCGGTCGATTTCAGCGATCCTGATAGAGACTCGGCCCAATTCTACGACCTTCTCGCCACCCGTGTGACGAATGCCCGCAAGCCAGGTGACGATGTCACACTGTGCGATTCCGAGACGGAAGAATCGTGTGGATTTGAGAGGACGATTAGATTCGACGATACCACGGCGCCCCGCCTATTAGGTACATACGTGTGCAGTCTTTCGTTCGTCTTTTATCCTGTCTTGTACGTGTCTAGGCTACGTCGACAAGGACACCACTGTCACCGGTGAGGAGTTCGTCGCGGGTGAAGTCGACGAGGATGATACCATATGTGGCACGGGTGAGGAGCGATCTCTCAGGCGGGAAAGGCTTTCGTGAACTTTTCTGTGAAATCTCATTTAGACGTTTTCAACCTCTTCGATCCGGAAGATCTTCCGGCAAAAACGTTCTCCAACCCAGGTCTGACCGATCTTGTCGTCAACCGACTTTCATTCCTGGAGGAAAAAGATGGGATCCTCAAAGATGTTCGGGAGCATCTGCCTCCTCATAGCGATTATGTCGTCGACGTTCAGTGGGAGGTAGGCTAAGCGAAGTGACAGAGGAACAGAGTGCGATTCCAATCGTTCAGATCCTTGCTGCAGAAATAGAAAGCAACACTGAAGAGGTAAGGAAGGCAACACTGTTGAAAACATCGTCCTTCCACACGCAATCCTGTCGCTGTTTTCAGTTTGTCAAATCCATCATTTGGGGCTTCAACAACCAGGAGTGCTGTACTGGTCAGTGGTCGTGTGCGCGTCCCTGCCTGGCTTCATCGACTGTCTATTTGTGCGTTCCTGCCAGGCACCTGTCCTGCCACCACAGACGAAAGGGGTTTCGACGGATTTGCTGTATTCTACAGCAAGCTCGCAGAAGACCTGCAGATCAACGGAGGGCCCTTTCCAAGCGTGAATCTTCAGTCATGCTGGTATGTCTCATGTTCATGTTACATTTGTGGCTTCGCTTACTCGTTCTGTGATCTGCTGGCAGCCTTGACTTTGAAAGCTTCGAAGAAGACCCAAGGGGCAATCTCTTCCTTTGGATCGGCAAGATTGGCCACACGGAAGGAGTGATCAAAGTGAGGGGACAATCGTTCGTGAGGAAGCGAGATGAAGACACGAGCCCCTTTTTCCTCTGTTCTTCCCTCGTGAGTTATTCCAAATCATTACGTGAATGCAAAGGAATGATGATTACGTGTTTTATTTCCTTCTCAGTCTGACCCAGACAACCTTGGCTGCCCGGAGGGTCGTCGGTTGGCTGCAGTCAGCTCCAACACCACAGAGGTGGCGCGAAGCGAGAGCAGGCAACTGCAGCAAAACGGGAATGTGCCGTGGGACACCCCAAAAATTAATCGTGGTGGTGAGCAGTCGGAGGCGAACCACATGAAGGGCAAGAAGCAACGAAAACACAAAAAGCAGAATTGACCTGACGCTGTATGGTGGGTCACACCCCCGCCTTGTTGGGATGCTGTGGATATGGTTGGTTTTGACACTCTCGGGCTAATTGTGCTCATTGTGATGAGGCTAACTTTCCATCTCTCTTGCTGTCTCACTATTGCAGCTGTCGTCTTGTCCTTGTTTTTGTGCCCCTTCCGTTTCCTACACCTCTGTTTGCTCGACGATCCCTTTTGTCCTTGCCACGCACGACTGCAGCCCTCGCAACCCTCCGGATTTTGGTGCTCTCTTCTTCTTTACTCCATCCGATTTGGACATTGATTGCCAGCTCCCTACACTAGACCAGTGGCTGACTGCCTGGAAGTTCTCTCATACATGTGTTGTCCTTTCTGTGTGCCTGCGTGACCTTTTCCCACCACATTCGCCACCATTTCCTTCGTGTTGTCTGGGGCCTAGTTGCATTCTGGTGTTTTCTTCTACAGACTGCAGACCGGAGGGTAAAGGAGATGGGAAACTTGGCTGGTCGCGGAAGGAAGTCTGGGTGGTCGTGGCTGTGCTCTGATTTTTCGTGTACAGACAGGAATTGTACGTATGTGTGTCCTGCGTGCCTACCAATACTCTCGGAGAGCCCCACACAGGCAGTGGCGTTTGTATCGCTGTGCTACGTGTAGACAGAGGCTGGCCCAGTGGACCTTGGCTTCAGCACATCACAATTGTCAGAGATAAGACGTAGATTTTATCGTAGATTTCATGTTCACGTACGAGTGGTGCACAGCTGTCTCGTCATACTTTCTATTCATTCATGTATCACCATTCATTTACAGTCGAAGCTCACTCTTAATTTCACGTGGCGGTCAGTTTTCAGTGGTCAGTTTCCAGTTGTGGAGGTGGGTCATGCCGGAAAGTGTCAAATGGGGGCAAGGGGGCGGGTGCTGGAGAGAAGGATGTTGGGTAGGTGCTGTGTGTGCTCTCGCTTTTGTGATTTGACTTTTCGCTTAGAGACATGTGTATATCTCGTCCCTGTCTTATCGACACATCATCGACAGCTTCCGCTGCTTGTCGTGCCTAGAACATGCGCTCCTGAGCCGACGCAGCTATTACGTTTCACACGAGGAGAACAGTCAATGGGGAGTTCGAGACACGAAGTGTGGCAAAGACCTTTAAGTGGCACTACAAGTGCAGATGTGTCTTGAAATATTTCTGTGTTCCCCTTTTTCTTTCGGTGTGCCTTCCTGCATGATACTCTCCAACTACATTTTCTGTAAGTATTTCCTCCCGTCTTGGAAGGGGAGGAGACGGGGGAATAGTGTTGATCACAGCAATTGGATCGCAGGGAGGAGTCTGGCTGACCGTGTGGGTGCCCTCGCTTCAGTTCGTGTGCAGACAAGGAGTGTGTGCATGTGTCCTGGGTCTTTGACCCAAGCGACACTTTCTTATCTCACACCATCCGGATGTGAAAGGGGCATGGATAGCGTCGCGAACGTGTGGTATGACTGACGTTGCACTGATGCGCGTGTGTGCGTATAATATGAAGTGTGGTCTGAAAAAAGGAACAGAGCCAGTGGAGCGTGTTGACTGACGTAGGGCAAGGTAAATAGTTTATGAATGCCATCGTCTCGCAAAATCACCTCATTACGATGTAATACTTCAGATAGCAAGCTCTCACATTTCAACAGGTCACGCAGACGAGAAACGCACTGCCACAAGAAAAGATTCAGAAAACATGCCTACATGCAGAGAATATATCGTCCTCCCTTTCCGCTTTATTCGACGAAACCACGGCTTCCCGCCTATTAGGCACTCAGAAGTCGTGTGACGTGGGTTGCTTTTCGCGTCTGTGCATACACTCGACTGTCGTCCGTGTGTGTCTGCCATTGCAGTATATGTTACGGCCCACTCGTGTGCATGTGGGGGGAGATGGACTAACACATAGCAGAACGACAGGAAAAGTCTGTCGGTCTCTCATGAAATAAACTGTCTCAATCGACTTACTCTCAATGATCACGCGACAAACATACCAGCACCATCCTCGGCGCCCGCCTGGCGCATCCTCCAGTGGCGTCGCCCACCACACACAGACATACTCGCACTACGTGCCAACGCCACAGACAAACATGCACCCTCCTGTGCTCCTTGATGTGTGTGTGCGTCTTGCAGCCATGGCTGTCAATCCGGTGAGAACGACAAAAGGCCGTATTTGCAATGCTCTCGAGGCCAATGCAAAGGCCTCCCTCACGGGGCTGCCAGAGACTCCCCATGGATGGGCCAACAGGTGCACCAATGCACGCCTCACACCAATGTCTCTCTGACTGCAGAAGCACCACCCCCAAGTGGCTATCACAAGCACACCATAACATCCTCCGGAAACGCGCTGGCCCTCCGTGGCCCTCTGGCGGCCGCCGCGAGCTGCGCACGACTCGCCACTTGAAACGCGTTGTGCTTCATCAGCTCGACGGACAGGAGCTGGCTCCAGTGGTTGACGATGCTCTCTCGGGGAGCTGTGTCCTCCTCCATGGGAATGGATGTGTGGCGGGGCTTCCGCTTGGCGAGCATCTTGAGAAAGTCTATGGTCTTCTCTGCCCCCTGCCGAATTTTTCAGCGGCGAGAGGCACGAAGCGGAAGCCGGCTGCTTGGGCGGTCGGGTACTACTTGTCGATCTTGTCTTTCTCCGCAAGCTGAGCCGCCTTGCCACCCGGAAGCTGTGCAGTGCGCCGGTTGACTGTTCGGTGGAAGGGAATGGGGGAGTCGTCAGGCCGGCAGGGGTGGGCGATGGTGACGTCGAGCAAGTATTCACTGCCGTCGATCACACAATAGATGCCCATCCGCTAGCTCTTGGGGTTGTCGTCGGGCGGGGTGATGCCGAGGCTGCGCAGAGACACCTCCACATTGGAAGGGACATATGCCTCAGCCAGGATGCGAACAAACAAGTTGCGCATATTGCTGTGTCTCGTGACCCGCTCACGGCCGATGTGACACACGTAGAAGTGATCGCCAAACTTGTCCACCTCCCCGCCGCAGATGCATCGCTGCGAGACGGTTGCGTGCGGGACGGCAAAGCCGGAGCACCCGGCGACTGCATGGCGATACTGGAAGTTGTTCAGTGTCTTGCTATCGCTGGAAGGGATTGCTGACAGCCAACCAGACGAAAGAGGCCCTTGGCAGCTCAGAAGACGGGCGCGGGCTCTGCTGTCGGGGGAGCGGGAGTTGAAGAGCTCGTTGAAGCGGAACTTGTGCAGTTGATCGGTCAGGCGCTGCTGTAGCCGAACCTGCAGTCTCGAGAGAAGGTCCTGGAGAGAGGGGAGGGAGAAGGAGGGGCCGACCACCTCAGAGACGGCAGCGGTCTATATGGATGGGCGAATCTTCAATGCTGATTTCCGTCCACCACGCTTGAGACGAGATGTCATGTGCACTGTGCTATTCCTACTCATTGCTGAATTTCAGCCACTTCCAAGACGGGATTAGAATGATTCCCAAACAATGGCAGCCTTTTTTTTGAGAGAGGTCGTCGAGATGCTGCTTCACACTGAAGTTCACAGACGCTCACACAAATATCAAGTCAAAGCTGAAGGAAGTCTGTGCGTTAACGGTCGCCTTCTGGCGGATTGTAGAGTGATCATCAGTGCTGATGCTGTCTTTGTCTTCCTGTTTTACTCTGCTGTCTGCTTCGGTTCTTGTCCTGTTGACACTGTGTTTTCGGGAGGAGCTGTGGTATCTCAAATCGCCGGTCCCTCTCCCTCTTTTATTCAGATCGTCAGCAATCGGCAATTTTACGAACAGGTTCAGTGAGGGTTCCAAAGCTACGCCAGACAAAGGCGTCCCAGGAGCATCCTCGGCACCGATTCCAGGGTGTGTGCGCCAGAGTGTCCAGGTGCCAGGCCTCGAAGAGTCACTGGCAAATGCCTCATGGATATCCCTCCCACTTGATCTCGGCTTTGCCGTCTGCACATACTCCAACGAAAAGAACTTCGGTGATGACATTGGGCTGGCTCTGGTGGAGAGAATGCTCGGTCGCCGCTTCCAACTTCCGTGGCGAAACCTGCGAAGCCGTCGGGGAGGAAAGTGTTTACTTCCCATTGGCTCTGTACTGCATTTTGTCCGCTCTGGCGATTACGGCTGGTTGATTGGAATGCTGGGCGAACAGACGCTGAGACGACCACTCCCAAGCAACGTGACTCTGTTTGCCATTCGAGGTCCCGAGACACGAAGCTTTTTGCTTGAGAAGGGATATGGTGATGCGGAGGCTCTGCCTGTGGTGTATGGCGATGCGGGCATGCTCGTGCCGTGTCTTTTCCCCGAATTCAAACTTCACTGGCCACCCAAATACGATGTTTGTTATGTCCCTCAAATTAAGGAGATTCGCCGGGGCCTGAATGAATCCGAGTATCCCGGTCACGTGATCACACCGATGCAGGACTGGAAGGTAGTGCTGAGCGAGCTGGTCAGGTGCGCGTTTGTCGTGAGCTCGTCACTGCATGGGTTGATCATTGCTGAATCATTTGGGATTCCTTCGCGGCTGATGTTGGAGACAAACTCGAATGGACGGCTTCACAAGTACAAGGATTACTATTATGCAACGAATCGCACTTTTCAGCCAGCGACCTCGTACCAAGAAGCATTGGACATGGGACCGATGCCTCCAGTTGTCGACTTTGATTACCGTGCACTGTTTGCAGCCTTTCCGTGGCACTTGTTTCCAAAGAGGTGAATGTGGGCATCAAGTGGACACCAGGTCCTTCTGTCTTACCATCGCCGATCTCTTTCCCTTTCCTGTTCAGACTGTCGACACCCGGCAACTTCACGAACAGCTGTGGCTTAAGTGAGGATTCCGAAGGGATGCCACATGCGATACGTCGTGGGTACGTGATGACTCTGCCCGAGGCTGCTGGCGAACCCGGACGTTACTCTCGCTTTTTGAGGGAATGGACAGCCGCGTATCCTGAGCTCGATATGCAGCAAATCAAGACGTTCCGCGCGCCGAGACGAGGACTAGGAATTCTTGCCGGCAGTATCCACGCGGTCGATCGTGCTATCGAAGATAACGTTGACACGGCAATATTTTTTGAAGACGATGCGAAGCCCTTCGAGCCTGTCGGTGCCGAGACATGGAAGGCACAATTCGACAAGCTTCTGATGCGATGGCCCAATAGCTCGGTGGCTCTGTTCTTGGGCGCACACAATATCAGGCCTCATAGACACAACCGGCGACGGGTCGTGAATGACGAGCAGAATGGCACATCGTGGCTTCCACATAACGACCATCTGGCTGTGTGCGTCGCGGGTGTCGCTTGCATGAGATCTCTACGTGCATCAGGCGTGCCGTCACACGCGAACACACACACATCCATAAACACAGCACCCTCCCTCACTCTCCTTGGCTGTCTGTCTGTCGGGCTGTCTGTCGGGCTGTCTGTCTGTGTGGCTGGTCAGTCAGGCGATCGATCTCTGCCTGGTCGAAAAGACACGATTTGTCGCCCGAACGACCACCATACGTCTAAGCAAAGACAATGGTAGGCAGGCCTGAAGAAGGCTTTCATCCATCCCGTACGTGTGGTGCTTTGTGCGTGCCTGTCTGCTGCAGGTAATACATCCACCCTTGCCCCTCCTCTCCTACCATTACATAAGAATCAGGCGACTTCGGTCGTAACTTCCTGGAGATAAGAACACCCTCAAGTGGCTGCGCACTCTAAGTTAAGAAGGGCTTATGGTAAACGGCCCCACTCGCTTGCCCGATGGCAAAGAATGGCAAAGCCAAGTAAACAAGGGCAAACAGAGGAGCATCGTGGCTTCCACATGACGACCATCTGGCTGTGCGTTGCTGGTGTCGCTTGCATGAGATCTCTACGTGCATCAGGTGTGCCGTCACCAACGACGGTGAAAAAGCCGTGGCCTGCAGTGGTCAGGGTCGCCAGCGCGGATCGACATCAGGTGAGGTACCACGTGTATACACACGCCACCCACCCACGCACACACACACACACACACATCTCCCACACAACGACGCCTCTCTCATCTGTGTCTGCAGAGTTCGGCGACGTCATCGACACAAACGACAAAGACATGACAAGGAAGCCGTCTCACGATGGGCTGCTGTCGTCACGACTCTGGGCAAGCTCCTCAAGAGCGTGGGCCAATCGACTATCGTGCCAATAGGCTCGACATCAAGAAGGCACACTCTTCTCTCACCGGTCATTTGTAGACGATTTAGCGGAGAATCACTTGTTTGTTGATCTGCGCTGTTTGTCTGTCGCCCTCGTAATCCGCGCTTCCCCCCCACTTCATGATTTGTGCTGTGCGTCTTGTCCTTACCTGTGCACCTGTTAGTGTTCCCACCTGACACATCCGCGCACAGAGACATACACACACAGCTACAAAAGGGAGAAGGAGATGCATGCAATTGTATGTGTTCTTAATTCATCGCAATGGATGGTGTGATCGACGTGTGTTTTGGACACATCCGCATTCTCCGTCAAACGCGCAATCGCCCCATCCACTGTGGGGGTCGTGCACCGCGCTCAGCTTGCTGGGCGCCTTACTTGTGGTTATACAGCCCCGGTCTTGGGTCTAGGTCTCAACTTTTTTGAAAATCTGCGTTTCGATATCTGTACGGAGCACTTCGAACCGCCGAAAAGACCCGGAAAATCCACCAAAAGCGCCGTTGCCGGCTGTTTTCTCTTTCGTTTCCCATGAAGTAAACACGAACGCATCAGTTCACGATACACCCTTCAATGCTCTGTCGGCATGCAAGCGACCATCGTTCTGCGCTCCGTCAACACAGAGCCAGCCCTCGAAAGTTTACCAGACGCAGGACAAAATGGCACTATTCTACTTCCTTGCCACAAACTCGCGAGAAGGGAAACGATTCAAGATAATGACGGGCCAGGTCTTCGAACACGACGTCGCTCAATACAGGGCGAGTATATTGTTGAGGAATATCCAGTGCGGCCTTAATACTAGGCGCCCAGTGGTTGCGGGGGTGTCCCAAAGATGCGAAGTAGTCGTTGAATTTAAAAGGTTTCTGGGATGTGCCTTTGCTGTGGATCCAAATAGATGGAATTTGAAAGGCGTCCGCAAACACGAGCCCATGCAGAGAGGTAGACAAAATCAGATTGCATTCCCCCATAGCAATCGCCATTTTCGAGGCTCGTTGATGAACAGAAAGTATGTGGATGTCGGTCCAAAACCGACGAGCGTGTCGCTCAAAGGCGACGTCGCTGCCGTGTGGAATCAAGCACACGCGGCGAGGTTTCTCTGAAGCGCCCGTCGAGCCACGTTGTGGTTTGTTGCGTAAATGAGGCCACACTAAAGTCCCCGCCAACAGTCCTGGGTCGATATTGGGAAGGAAGTCAGAATGATCTACCGAGTGGTTGCGCAGAAGGGAGGCGGTATCTGGACCGCGGACGCTTGCAATAGTTGTGTTGGGATCACGCAAGGCGTCAAAATTGATCCCCCTTTGCATGGCATATCCCCCGGGACCAGCCACCACGTCACCCTTGCGCACCACAGGAAGCACCGACCCACAGGCCACCACCTTGGGAGATACCTCGCGATCCGAAGTCATCCACAACCCACTAGAATACGAGGATGACGGAGAATAGGTACGAAGTGGCGCCCGGTGCAGCAGTGCGGCACCAAGGTCAAGGTTGTAATCGTCTCCGAAATTCGTCGCTTTCGAGGGCAGCCAAAACCAGGGCATCCTTTGGACAGGACATGGAGGCCATCTCATCCGCTCCACTCTGGTTGTGATCATGGGGTCTGTGTTGACGTTGGAAAAGCGCCTGAAGAAACGTCCATATACGAAATCTGCTAAGAAAGGAAAGCCGATAGCGATGCCACACACGCTACGACACGGATGTAATGCATTCACACTACAGCTGAAAGCTGAGCTGGAGGGTTGTTGGAGTTGAAGTTGCTGTGTGCTGAACACACACCGTAGTCAGAAGGAGCCTATGGCGGTCTCGTGGACTCAACCCAAATTTTTATGCCTGCGGTTGCTTGCTTTAGCTGCCAGAGGGCCTCAAACCCACCCCGTTGAAGCCTCCTCCCCTGTTCGCGCATTTTTAAAACGTCCCAAATGTGCCGAAGAATATTTAAAAACCGGCAAAGCATTTAAAACAAAGCAACTAAACATAAAAATTGAGGGTGCCACACTATGCAAGGAAATTGTGTATGCATGATAGCCCTTATGAAATGGATTTAACGCATGTACTAGAATGGGGATTTAACGCGTCGTGTGCATCCCCCGGCCTAACTGTCGCCGGGGTTTCGAATGAGCGGGTTGCTCTGTTGCATTGTTTCTGCTCACTTTCCCCACTCGGCGGTTCCATAGCCGTTCTCTTTCGCGAGCTGATCGGCTCGAGGATGGCACAAGGCAGTCCAGTCCAGTCGGAATCTGTATCTATCCCGCGGCCTGCTGTCCCATGGATGTGGCCCCTGTGTCTATTTCTGGGTTTATTTTTGGGTTGCCAATGGCTGGGCTGGTATTTGATTCAGACTCGAGGTGCAATCCCGAGACAATCGCAGGCCCCCCCGGCGGCGATCCCGATGACGACCGCAGACATGCTGCGTCTAATCCAATCGGGACAGCATATTACCCTGGGCGGGTCCTACCTTCGTCAAGAGAAATGGCTTCCGTACAACCCCTCCATCCTCTTTGTTCCACAATCTGCATGGGCTCCGCTCTGTTCCTCATTTGTGGGTGTCTCTCCCTATTGTCTGGAGGGGGTGTTGGCCATCTCATGGTTTGCACGCATTCCCAACGCGGCGTATGGAGCTCACAATTTCGTCGGCTTCATCCGGCCTCAGCGGCTGCAACACATTCTTGACGGGCGATCACATTCCGTGCAGGTAAATGTAGGCTTGCGAAGATACTCTGTCATGATTGTCTGTGCAGGTTGACGATTGGCTTGTAGAGCCTATCTTCGTGCAAAACATGCGGGGTGAAAAGGTGGCCGACGTGCGTCTGTTCCTGACCCGACATGGAAAGGATGGAGAGCTTGCTCTGGCGGGTTCAGGGGGAACGAGACGAGGCCACTGGAGACGGGCAGGATACAGAATGACGGCCAATTACTCACAGCGCGTTTTCAGGATGGACGCGCTGCGGTTCGACGACAGTCTGTGGGCTTCATGTCCGCGGCCATGTGAGGCGTCTCATGATAAGCGGTATCCACACGGAATGGATGGGCAGCCCCTCTCGATCGAGATTCGATGTTGCGTGCCTAAGCCCTCAGGATATCAAGGCGTACAAATGATGGCAGCGAACTGTGTCGGCTCGTGCACCGACAATTTAAGCGGCGTAGAACTTGTGATGGACGAAGACCGGGTACCCCGCAAAAACCTCGTGCCGATGCTATATCCCCTTCCTGATCTGACGACTGTCAACGTGTTTGTGGATTTTGGGGCCGAGAATAATGGCGGACCGTTAGTATCTGGGATCGATACAACTAATGGTCAAGCCGTCTGGCGTACATCCATGTCATTATCGCCAGGATCATGTCAAACTCTCAAGAGTACCAAGTGGCGTGGGAGCTCTCAACTCGTGCCATTGGATTGGGGGCTGAATGGTCCACATGCCATTGATGCCTTGATGCAGCAACCCCTAAGTGAGAAGTCCCTGATGGTGGCCATCGTTCATCAACAAAAACGAATCAAAGGACACCTTTGGTATGATCATCGCGTTGTGATCTTCAATGCGGAGAGACATCCGAGCTATGATGCATGGATTCCCCGCTGTCGGTCCATCATGCCAGTGGATCCAATTGCCGTGCAGGATCGAGACACTTCTTTTTATTTTGCCGTCGGCCTGGCCCCTTTTCCCAGACGGCTCTCTCGGCCGCCGGAGCAGCAGCAGTCGGACTCCGAATCACCATCCTGGACTTTTGCTGTGACATTCGGGAAAGGTAATGAGCTGCCGCTCATGACGACAATGACTCTAGTACATCGCGACGTTGAGGAATCCGCAAGACATCCACGCATCACGCCGTCTCCTTCGTTTGATCATCCTACGCCCACGATCGACAATATTTTTCTTATGTGGTGCGGAAAACCACCCGACATTTATCGCTCCCGCCAACTTCAACATTTGCTCAACGGTATATCCCTGTTTCAACCAAAATCGCATGTCTATTTCATTACGGAGCGTAAGATTGTATCGGCAAGTCTGGAGGAAAAGTTGACTGAATATCCCAAGGTGCATCTACTGTTTTGGTCTCAATCTTTCTTTGACGACACGCCGCTTCAAGGCATGCAACCTGTGGATTGGAGAGAAACCAGCGATGCGGTTCGGCTTGTAGCGCTGTGGAAATGGGGAGGTACCTGGATGGACACGGATGACCTGATGCTGCGCCCCATCATGCAGGATCTAAATGTGCTTCCCATCCTGGAATGGCCCGGGGAAACAAAGAAACATTATTTTGGGTCCACGTTCACTTTGGTAGATGGAAAGCACAAGCAGCACCCCAACGCCAACCCGAAGTGGAAGTTCCACATTCAAAACGATCCTTTGGTCAATTTTGAACCAAGGAATCCCTTCTTGTTGGCCTGGATGGAAGAGATTGCCCGGACACGGCGGAGCCAAGACTGGGGTCAGCTTGTGCCGACGGAAATGATCCGCGCCCAGCCGAACTTGACCAGACACATCCATCTCATGCCACAGCATCATTTGTTGATCCACCCGGCGTTTGCCCACCAAAAAGGATTTGAGAACAACAAGGGACCAATCGTGCCGCCATACGATCTGCGAGTGGACAACCTTCCTCTTTATGACACCCTTATGTCCAAGGATGAGTTCATCTCTGTGTGGAGACGTGTCGTTGGTGCAGGATATACCGCTTTCCTCGTGAAGAATTCGCAAATGAGAGGATGGAAAGGAAAGGGCATCCTGACTGATTTTGCTGGCTGGGTTGCCCGTATTAGTCCTGTTGAATTCGAACGCCTCAGTGCCTCTGAAATCCGGTAGATTCACGGAAGTAGTTGGTACATGTTGATTGACTCAATCCGGAGGGCACCGCAGGTGCCCGGAGGGCCGACGACAGGGCAGTCAATCTGAGTGGTTCATGGGTGGTGGAGCGAGGGATGCAGCCTGCCGGGCTGCAGACCGATGCAGAGCCACCCATGAACCCCTCAGATTGACTGCCCTGTCTAGGCCAACCCCCCTCCCCACCTAATATGACACTCATGTCTGTCCTATCTGTCAGTCACTGAAGTCCCTAGAGCCATCTTTAGTGAGATGTACGTCACGGCCAAAAACTAGCTTGAGGTCCAGACAAGTATCAAAACGCCACATCATCGACACAGATTATCTATGGTCTGACTGACTGACATCCATCGCCGCTCATCCGCTAAGGAATTCATCCGTGTTCTTGCCTGACTGATCGGACAGTGCACCATACGGATCGGGATGCACGGCGTGCTCTCTCTTCGCTGCCAACCTCGCCGTCACCTTCCTTTTCGTAATCGGGTGGCCTATCTTCGCTCTGAAATCTGCCCTGAGCCTGTAGTCTGTCTGCGCTTTGATACGAGCTTCCTTGACTGACTCCACCGACTTCAGCTGGACGAACCACTGACGACATTCAGACACACACACATTACGACACACCAACATACGATGTGTCATCTTCCGTCGCCTCTCTGCCACTTCTTCTCACCGTGTCGGTTTCCGTTGTATTGTTGCCGACCGCCTCGACGTGGGCCATACGCTGATGCAGCACGTTGAAGCTGAAGGTAAGTCTGGTGTGCTGCGTGTTGTGACACGAGTGGATCCCGTCAGCCTCACGCTATCTTGATTACCGTATCGTCGAGGATGTCCTTCTCCGAGTCCCACAGGGCCCCCGTGTAGCCCGCACGCGCCTCTCGGGGCTTGCCCTGACCACATGTGACACCGGCAGTGGTGCTTTCCTTCCTTACCAGCTCGGTGGCCCAGTGGGTTTGAACCCAGTCGCCGAACCTCAGCTGCTCCGACTCGGCAGTCTCGGTCTTGTAGCGCTCAAACACCCGACGCTGGATCTCGAAACAGATGACCGAGCCGTAGTGCCGGCCGAGGAACCCGAGGCACATCACCAGAAAGTCGGCGCACACAAACACGACATAATACTGCATCAGAGATAAACGCATACACACAGACGGTGAGAGCGAGAGGGAGACCTGCCTGCCAGCCTGTCTGCCTGTCTGTCTGTCTGTAGGCTGCCGATCCCATCCCATCTTACCATTTTCTCGTCCTCCTTGGCCTTGTGGAAATGCGTCGATGACCTCGGCTCCATCTTGCCGAACGACAGCGGTGGGTGGGGTGGAGCCGTGTGGTCGCTGTCGTCGCCGCCCTGCCCTGACCCTGCCTTCCTGGTGGTCTTCTTCTTGCCGCCCTTCTTCATGGCGGCCTTCTTCTTGGCGACATCCTTCTTCCCGGCATTCTTCTTTGGGGCCCTCTTGAGTGCGGGTGTCTTGACTGCTGGTGTCTTGACCCGCTTTGAGCGAGGCTTGGCGGCGAAAGTGAAGGCAGGAGCAGGTCTCTCGTCCTGACACACAGCGGTCGGTGCCCTCGTTCGATGAACAGAGATGTGCATGGTAATATTGCTCACCTCATCGGAGTTGTTGTGGCGACGCTTCTTTCTGTTCTTGCCTCTCAGGTCGTCCACGGGCTCGTCATCCAGCTGACCGACCTGACCACACGCACATCCGTGAGCTTACTTACAGTCCGACATGCAAACAAGGACGCCTACCTGCTTGCATTTGTCTTTGTGGCTGTTTGGCCTCCCGGACCGTCGACCATGCCGAAATCGGGAAATGTCCAAGGTCAATGCAAGGGAGCTCCCATCGCATCCACCAGAGGGCGGGAGAACCGCATCTGCAGACAAAACGGTGTCGCGCGTGCACATCCGAACGCACCTTGAACCCTGGGACTGAAACTCAAGGTACGTTCACCTGTGGGCGAGGGGGTAAAGGGTTTGTGACAAGGTTCAGCCGACTCGTGATTCAATCGCATTTGCAGAGTCCGCACAAGAAGGCAGTCCAATGAGAGAGCAGACTTCCTTTAGTGTTGGTGGATATGTGCGCATGGTCTTAGATTTTTCACCATTTCTGGCGGTTTTCTCCGATTTGCCAGCCAATGGTGTATATATATATGCATGCAGACGCACAGGATTAGCGACTATGACATCAAAGTAATCTATTGTATAAAGCTAGCTGATGCTTAGTAAGACAGCTTCTTCCCCGTTTCATGCGCTTGGCACACACATAGTCAACGAAGTTCATTTGCTGTAACTGCTTCCAATTCACCTTGAGTTTCGAATTGCGCCACAGATTGAGATGCACGTGAATTGACCGCCCCATTTTCGCGTCACCGAAGGGAAGAACATATACAGTCTCGTTGAAGAAAAGCATGGGAGACGCCTCCGCCTTCATAACTGAAAGCACATCTTCTTCCCAAGAGATGCGGAGAGCAGCGTTTATTGCCGATGTGAAGGCGAAAGGACCAGTCACATGCACCACTCGGTCGGCTGGGACTACGAAATTTGCCTGTTCAAGGTTCCCCGCAACAATTGACATCACAGATTTCAACACGGGGTGATGAGGCACTGCAGAATAGCCGCTCATTTGGGCGACGGGGTCAGAAACACACTCGGGAGAAACGATGAGATTCACTCGGTCCAACGCCTCTCGGGGGAACCAGCGATGCAGTGGAATTGTGGGCACCAAATCCAAGTCTGATATAGTTCCTGCATACATATACATCAACAAGTAGCGGGCAAAATCTGCCCGTACCACCCCATCCGGCATTTGGTTGTACAAAGTTGCCAACCCCATTCGTCGCAGTGGGCGCTGCAATGTTGCATCTGTCCAGAGTAGAAGCGTGTGGCAAGGCGCCATCGCCTGCCACTGGTCCATAAAGTCGTCATAAACGGGCAACCATTCCACCGCACCAACCTTCACGAAGTGAACCCAGAGCGGGATCTTGCGTGGCCAGTTGTAGTCAGAATGTTTTGAGCACAGGCATTCCCTCAGAACTGTCCCAGGGGGAAACGCAGAGGCTAGCAGAGGCAGGGCATCCGGTCCTCTTTGCACAGTTGTTTTGCACACTCCAGAGAAGTAGCACCAAATGGAAATGACAGCACTGAGAGTGCAAACCCCAAGAAGAACGACCTTTTTGCTCATCGTCTGGTCACTGGCTATCTTTCTTGCCCTTTGTGGCTGCAAAGACAAGGCTTGCTTTGAGCTTAACATTTTTAACGTGACATTTTTCCTTAGATGTCAACGCCCTCAGAGCGGCTTTTATCTCTCGCCTCCGCCTCTGTTTTTCCCCCGGATCTTCCAGCCTGTCCTGTCTGAGCCTGCCTGTTACCGCTGCCAAACATGAGGATTAGGAGTTTATCTCTGATTGCTGTTCTTGTGACCGGCTTCACTCTTGCCGTCATCCTGTTCGCGCAATTCTTGTACTCTTCCCCGTCGTTGAACAGAAAATGTGCGCCCGGAGAAGGCGTCCGCTTCCTTGTCGATGGGACCCCACGCGAATGCGTGTCGACGAACTGTTACCAGGGGGGAGGGGCCCCCGAGTAATGGGAGGCGATCGGCCAGACGGAGAGCATACGAAAATGGCGGGTAACAAATACGTATCCACATGTTTTTCGAGAGTGATTTTGGTCGCCTTGAGGTTGAGTGAGGTTGAGTACGTAATTTCATTCATTCATTCACTCACTCACTCATTGATTCACTCATTGATTCATTGATTGATGCGTTTCTGATTCAGAAGTTCGTCATGTGCGCTATCGGGATGGGCCGGGCCGGGCTGAGGATGCCTTGTCAGCGGTGCTTGATAGACTACCAGGACTTCAACCAGCCACATGCATGCTGCTACTTCATCGGCCGGCCAGGCCGACCGAAGCTCATCCCGCCCAAATGCACTGGCTCCCTTGCCTTCATGAACGAGAACTATGCCAGCCAGCAGCCCGGCCAGCCCCGCCACACACCTGACTGCAATGCATCCACTCGCGGCCAGCAACGGCAGCCCATGATGGAGATTTTGGAGACGGATGACTTCATCCTCGAGCTGCTTCATCTGCTGCTGCGGTGCGGCAAGGAGATGCTGGATGCGTTTCGCAATCTGGTCTACAAGCTGGCCAGAAAGCAGACGGAACCGGACCTCGTTCGCCAGGTCCAAGGTGGGCACGCGCAGAGACCTGCGAGCACTCACACTTACATTCATTGATTCATTGATTCATTCATTCATTCATTGCAGGGTTGCTTGATGACCACGGTGTCGGTGGCCGCGGCGGCATCAAGTTCATGCCCATCCGCAAGGGCACTGTGAGGCCCGCCCCATCTGATGACGCTGACGATGGCGATGACTCAGACCTGCTCGGCCGCCAGTTCGAGGACGAGGGCGAGGAGGAGGACGAGGGCACCAAGAGACGGGCAGGGGAGGACGACTTCATCCTCAAGGGAGAACAGGACGGCTCTCTCTTCACCTACCAGGACTTCCATAATCGCCTACACGCAAGCCATCTCATGCTGTGGATCGAGCACATGGCCGAGTAGATGGTCCTCTCGGCAGCGGGCCAGAGAAGCCTGTTCGGCTCTTCTTCATGTCCTTCGTCTGGATGATCCGCATGATGCTGAGGTCGCGGGCGCCCACGATGGTGGAGCTCAACAAGTTCCACCAGTACGCCTGGCAGCTGTGGAACACGTATGTCATTTGGTACGATTCGCTTACTCTGTCAATGATGGCGAGGTTTGTGTGCGTGTGTGCTGTCAGGCTGAAATGGTCGGATATCTTCCCACACATGGTACCACCTCGTCCAGGCCTGTCGGCATTGTCGGCAACATGACGGCTCAGGAGTCGTTTAACAGCCGCATCAAGGACCTGATCATGCACGGCACCACCAAGGGACGCGGCACGAGCGCCATGCATGATCATCGAGTCGAGCATTGAGAAGCAGATCATTGCCTCTCGGGGCGAGTACGAGCGAGCCATCCTGACTTACGGGAGCAAGAAGAGCACACGGCTCATCGATCCTGACGAGTACGACAAGGAGCTGCCCGCCGTGCCCATCATCGAGTTCCCGATGATGCTGGTGCCCGACGAAACGCGTCCCAGCAACCGATGAGTACTGGCGCCGCATAGAGAAGGAGGCGGCCAAGATGGTCAAGGACAAGACGCTTTAGATTGTCTGGCTGTCTGTCTATTTGTGTTGATTGACTGGTGCCCTCTGCGATTATATATACTGATTGACTCGTTTATTGTACATATGACTGATGCTTGACTCATTTGCTTGTCATGCAAGCAAATTCACTGACGCACATGAAGTGTCAACAACTCAACCGAAAAGGCAATCGACATTCATTCGTCAATCACAGGCAATCGTCCAGATTGTTCATCTCGTCTGGATCGTTCACCAACCCCAGCTGACCAGCATAGAAGACCTGGACTTCACCGACGCCCTGCGGGTCGTCCTCATCTGCACCGTCAGCCAGCGCAGCATCGGCGGCCGCAGGGACAGGAGCGGGAGCTGGAGCTGGTGCTGCGGCTGCGGCGGCGATGGCAGGCATTGTGCTGATGCTGCGGTATGCAAAGACCGCCTCGAAGATGTGAGCATGGTGGCTCCGCATGGGCGAGATCTTGAGGAAGAAGGGCGAAGACTCATCGACCTTGAGTGAGTTCTGAATGGCGCGCACACACACACACACACACACGAAACCAGAGCTGAATTCAAACACTGGCGTGTGTACCATTGTGTGATGCCTACCCGTTCTGTGTTCCCCTCTCGAGTGACGTGCTCCCGCCCAGCGAAGCACCGGTCGCTTCCCAAGAGCCGTGCCACGGCGCTCACTGTCCCCTCGCCCCCGCGGAAGCCAAAGACATTCCATGCCCCAGTCCGCTCGACCAAGTCGTCATCTCCCAGGAGGGCCCGACGCAGCATCGAACGGCTCTGCCGCTTCATCTTGGTGGGGCTGAAGTGGCGCTCGACGCGAGGAACGGGGGCTGTGGGCTCTCCGGCGTTAGGCGCCAGCTGGGAGAGGTTGTCTTGCGTGACGAGAGGCCGCTCACCCGTGCCCACTTGCCGGCCAGCTGTATCCCCTCGTGTGTGTGTTTGATGGTCGGATGACGCCGATGGGGAGCTGCGGAAGGTGATGACGCCCGAGGCACGAGTAAACGCCTTCTTCGACAGACGCGAACGTGGCGTACAGATCGCTCAACAGCCCCCACTCGTCGGTCCCCTCTGCCCCTTGCAGAGCCGCCTCCCATCCCCCTCCGAGCCGGCCGCCTGGCATGAGGAATTCAAGGCTGCCCACCGAATGCCTTCCGTATGACTTCCTCGGTCCCGGTTTGTGGACAGGGTTGCCGACCTCCATTGGCTCGACGGCTGGAAAGTGACGAGAGGCGGCCGGCCCGTCTTGCCAGTCCTTCATCGGTGGAAGGCCCTTGGCAGCTCGCCGCTGAGTCCTCGTGCGCTTGGCGGGAGGACCCTGAATCTCGTCTCCATCGCTGCTGGAGGACCTCGACGTCCATCGTGAGTGAGTGGAGAGAGGGGGCGGAGTGTGGACGAGGAGGGGTGGGTCAGAGGTAGAGGGCTTGGGAGGGCGGTGGTGTGGTGGCTGGAGGACCCCTGGCTGGACAGGGGAGCCGGGAGGTGGTGCGACGTGCAACCTGGAAGGGTACAGACACCGCACACACAATACAGACACATACACATATACATGTGTATACATGGTATACATGTGTGTGTCGATATGTAGGTGTGTTTGCCCCGGTCTGCCTCCTCGTCTACCTGGGTGAATGGAGTGCTCGATGATGCTGAACGCGGTGTGTATGCGGTGGACGCACTCGTCTTCTTCGGCGAGAACCACTCTGTCAGGTATACAGGTGATACAGATGGGGGGTAATGGATATGTGCGTGTGTCGTGAGGTGGCTGCTGCTTACCTCAGGCGATTCGCCAGCGAGTCAGCTCTACGATGGCACCCCAGACGGGCGGCACACAGACCTGCATCGACGGTAAACAAAGGGCAAGGCAATCCAGCAAAGAAGAATGGAACAATGTCCGTATGCATACGGGCATCGTTCCATGGCCCCGTGTGTGACCACTCACCGCGCCAGGCATCCGGAGGGCGTCACAGTGGTGCTCATCGTCAGGCAGCAAAGCTCGGGGTGGCCGAGAGGTACGTCAATGAGAGAGGACTTGAACAAAACGTGGTACTGGTGCTGTCCGATGGCTGCGGTGATGGATTGTATGGTATGATGATGAACGCTGTGGCCAGGCGCTACAACGTGGCGGTCACGGCGAGGCGACGGAGGGGCACCAGAGGTCGCGGCGCCTCGGGGTCAAAATGAGGTCAGCCGTTCTGCGCGATTCTTGACCCGCAGAGAGAATCTGAGAGCACCATCATGCGCAGCGCGACGAGCCGGATGCGGTGGTGCTCAGAAGCCACCTCCGACATTGGTAAAGTTTCGAGCAGGGACGACGAAGACATGGGTATTTGAATTGGCTGGCTCCAGCAACCTCCGCACCTGACATGGACAACCGGCGCAAGAATGGCGCGTGCCGCGGACAGCGCAGCGAGAGACGACAGATAGTCGCCTCCCGGGCACCTGCGTGCAGTGTTCGACGTAAGGAATTTTCTTCAAACCTCTGTCAAACCCGCCGGCTGCAAGTGAGGTTGGACACGTCAAACCTCGTGTGGACGCAAAATGAGCTGGTGAAACCACGACCTGAGGGAGACACACCACAAGGAGAAGAGAAGAGAGGAAAATGACACGCCATGCTCCAGAATTGGAATGTTTGTGCCACGCAAACACACATACAGACACTGGCAGGCACACACAGACAGGGAACACACAGGAAAACCTACCAAAAGGAGAGATAATCAAGGCCAAATCGTCAAACCAACAAACCTTCTTCCCCGAAGCTGCTAGGTTTGAAGGTTTGACCGTCCAACCTCACTCCAGCCCGCAGAGCTTTGACGAGTGCCGGCGTCCAACCTTCGTCAAACCGTCAAACCTCTTAGAGAAAACACTGCCTGCGTGTCGTGAGACAACACAGCCCATGCCCATGGTCGTTCCATCAGTCGTGGGATGGGGTTTGCAGTAGGCTGTGACATATCTCTAGCTCGAGACACAGCAGGCGAGGTGGGTACGCGCATACAAAAAACGATCGATGGGACCCCACGCGAATGCGTGTCGACGAACTGTTACGAGGGGGGAGGGGCCCCCGAGTAATGGGAGGCGATCGGCCAGACGGAGAGCATAGGAAAATGGCGGGCAACAAATATACACAGTTTTCCGAGAGTGATTTTTGGTCGCCTTGAGGTTGAGTGAGATTGAGTACGTAATTTAGAAGGGCTGGACAAGAGGAGACGCCAGAGGTTTCGGCAGAATTCACGTGTGGTGCACGGAAATTGGCTTTGTTCCAAGTTTATCGGTCTGTTTGCTGAGTGCATGCGGCGAGTGTTGGGGAATAGGAAGGCTGCAATTACGGTGGCTTCGACGAGAGGAGCGCTGCAATCCCCC
>CDMY01000607.1:23677-43619 GCA_001179505.1 Vitrella brassicaformis | reverse complement strand
CGACGATGTCCGCCCTGACCCCACCCTCCCCCTCCTCTCCCTCCTTCAACACCACCTCCCGACGCACACCAGCGTCCCCCCACGCCATCCCAATCAGCTCGGCAAAAGTGTCCCGCAGCTCGTCGTGGCGACGAATCACCAGGCCGTACCGCTTGCAGCACAGCGCATGGTCGACGGTGAGGGGCTGGTTGCAGTGGTCGCAGCGTGCAGCGAGGCCGGGGGGGTGACGGCCGTAACGCATGTTGAGGGCATCTCGAAGAGTGAGTGAGTGAGTGAGAATGACAGACATCGAGTCAGGCGGCAAGATCCGCACCACGTCCGAGGCCACCGACAGAGGCTTCGCCCACGGCCACCATGGCATGAAGCTGTCCAGCGCCGCAGCCATCGTGGCGCTCGTCGTCACTGCCGCCGTCGCAGTGGCTGCACTGGTTGTCGGCGCCGTTGCCCTGCAGAAGAGTGTCGCTCAGGAGACCGCCACCGATGGAGTGGTGAGTGGCAGATGCATTGCATGGATGGAGGGGGGGAGGGCTGTGTGTGTGTGTGTGTGTGTGTCGATGATCTTCTCTTCCTGCACGTGTGCGTGGTGTGTACTGCAGATGGTCCATATGACGGCTGGCCCTGAGGAGCAGCATCGCGTTCTCATGGCTCTCAGCATGGCCAATAGAATGGTGCGTGGGTGGCTGGGTGCTGGTCGGGACACACACACGCTGTGCTGTACACACATGTCTGTCTGTCTCGCTGTGTGTGTGTGTGCATCTACTAGGCCAACATGGGCAAGGACGTGATTGTGTTCTGTGATGTGGACTGCCCCCCACTGATGGCCAAGTCAGCAGAGGACTTCGCCGTCGAGGCCTTCGAGGGCAATGTTACGAAGGACGATCTCCTCGGCCGCCTGCTAGCCAAGGGCGTGCCCATCCACGTGTGCCCCGGCTGCCTCACCAAACACGGCCTCTCCATGGAAGACGTCAGGGACGGCGTCAACGAGGTGCTGTTGGGCGAAAGAGGGAGGCAGGGAGGGAGTGGCATCAATCCATGCATCCATGTGCATCATACACACATGTGTATGTGTTGTTTGTTCAGGTTGACGCCAATGAGTTTTTCGCATTCACTGACGGTCGCATGCTGCACTTCGACTACTAATTGGCCAGCCAGACAGCCGGCCCACCAGCAGGCGGCAGACAGACGTGACGTGACGTGTGGTGTTGTGTGTTGTGCGTTGTGGTGCGGTGCCTGGCTGCCTGCCTGCCCTCTCTCTGCGCCTTCTCTTCTAATGAGCTCTTTTTGGTGCGTGTGGGTGTGAGGGTGCATGTGGGGGTGCGTCAATCACTCGGCTCGGGGCGCGGCGCAGGGGCGAGAGTGGTAGAGTGGCGGCGCCTCAGATCAGATCATTTCTATATATGTGGCATCGATCGCCCATTTACAGAGGGGCTGTGTGTTTGGGCGATGCGTGCCGTATGCGTGTGCTCCCTTTATTATGTATGACGCATGCACGTATGGAGGCGGGCACGTGTGTGTGGCCTTCCTCCTTTTTATTATATATGTATGGGTCATGACACGACGTGTGTGTGCATGGCTGTCTGCTACGTGAGCGAACGGCGCGTGCGTCAGACTGTAAGCGTGGCGGGCAATGAGCCATATGTGGACTGATTCGTCGACGGTGTAATGGATGCATTGCTCGGTGAATGGATGGATGGTCAACGAACAGATAGAATACGTCGCTTTCACCTGCTGTGGTGAAACACTGCCGAAATTTGAAGATTCGATGAGTGATCGGCTGACCGACTGACCGACCGACACCGACACATAAAAAAGTATCGCTTTTCTCTTGGGGTTACCCTGTGGCCAAGCTGTTGTATATACCAACACCGCATTAATGCCTATAATCAAACGTAGAAGGGAAGGCGCTCCGTGGTCCACGCCATCACAATGGTCGTCAAACTACGGAAAGAAGGACGGGCCAGCGAAGGAGTACCACGACAATGGTCAGTTGCAATTTGAGGGAGCGTACAAGTACTGCAACAAGGACGGACCAGCAAAGGAGTACCACTACAATGGTCAGCTGTCGCTTGCGGGAGCGTACAAGGACGGCAAGATGGACGGGCCAGCAAAGGAGTATGACAATGGCAAGCTGACGTTTGAGGGAGTGTACAAGGACCACGAAAGATGGGAGGGATGGGGAACAGAGTATAGAAACCGTCGTCAGGGGAGGATTGAGGTTAAGGCAGTGTATAAGGTAGTGTATAAAGATGGAGAAGCAGTGAATGAATGGATGATTTGAAGAGGGAGGGGAGAGGGGAAGTATTGATTGACTTATGTATGTATGTATGAATGGACAAGCAATGAATGAATGAAGCGTTTATCAATTGACTACAATTACATATACACATTTGAGCTTGAAAGCAGAGTCAACACATAAACGCATCCACGCATAGGATTTGGTAAGCGATGGACTACTAAATAAATGAAACACATACATATATACGTCAGTACTGACCACAGGGTGAATCGATAATCACTCCCTCGTCAAAATGAAACACTTTTATTGGGGTTTCTGGGTGAAACCCTTAACCATATCAAACCCTCCAATACAAGGGATTTTTGATGCGAGCGAAGTGAGTATCAGAAATCCCTTGTATATGACTACTTCTGTGTCCCCTGCGTAGCAGCCTCTGCGCGATGCTGGCTTAGATCTTGCTGTATCTGACACTTTCCCTCTGCTTCGGAGGTCAGCCCGACGTATAGCGGAGCCAGCATTTGCATGAGAAGCCGCCTAAGGCACGTGTTGCTGTGTGTGCCTGCATGCAGGTTGCCTTGCGACTATCTCGCTCAACTTCCAGGAGTGGCTTCGGCTGGAGCTCCCCGACAGCGATGAATCGCCGGACCTGCAGAAGGCCGCCCTTGAGGTGCGCGCCCGCGGATGACAACAATGCAGTGCCGTGCTGTTTGGGCTCGAATCGCCGCTTATTCCTACCATGTGCCGATATGTTCTGCACAGGGCGATGTGGTGAGCGTCAAGCGATTGCTGGGCAAGGGAGAAGACCCCAATGAAGAGGACTTCCACGACATGACGCCGCTGATGTATGCCGCCTGTGCCAAGAACAACGCCACTGACGTGGCCAAGGTGCTGCTGCCCCTCACCACAGACATCGAGTAGAAGGGCGGTGACTGGCACAGGACGGCTCTGCACTTCGCGGCTGCTGCCGGCAACGCTGGTGTGGTCAAGATGCTGATTGAGGATGGCGGGGCGGATGTGCACACACGGACGGGAGATGGCATGACACCTCTTCACGAGGCTGTCGAGTTCGGCGATAACGTGGAGGTGGTGCGGCTACTCGTTGATAATGGTGTGCACGTCAGGGAGAGAAGGGAGGATGACACCATTATCGGCACTCACCATTGCGCCACATGTGTGCGCATATCGTGGTCAGGAGCGGACGTATCGGCGAGGAAATCCCAATGCGGAAAAACCACTCCTCTTCACCAGGCGGCAGAACACGTGAGTCACCGACCAATGAGAGAGGGAAACACACAGAGGCAGACAGGGGAGGCCCTCTATCACTTGGCTGCTGTCTCTCTCAGGGCCGCCCTACGTGCTTCGAGCTTCTCGTCGAGAGCGGGGCGGACATCAACGCCCTCACCGAAGATACCGGGGAGGCCTCTCTCGCCATTGCTGCCGACTGCGCGTGCGTGTACAGGCCGGGCCTGAGTGCTAAAGCCGGTGCTGACCCTCCTGATGTGGCCGAGTGCATGCCTCGCTACGAGCGCATCATCCGTTTTGCCCTTGCCAACGGCGCCGACGTGGACAACAAGAATCACGGGGGCCAGACCGCTCTACACGGCGCGGCCTTCAGGTGTGCGCATACACACTCACATTTACACTCACATGGCGCGGTTGACGGACAGACAGACAGACAGACAGCGCAGAGAGGGATTCACTTGGGACAGATGAATGCTTGGTCATTCAGGGGCAACTACAACATCGCGTCGATATTGCTGCAGGCGGGGGCCGACCCCACGATCGTTTCCACGCCACCCACGTCACCTCTCACAGCAGCCCAGTTAGCTGCCGTTTGGGTGAGGAACAAGGCAGAGACACGCGTGCACATATGGGCGCATGTGTCGGGCCCTTGGTTTCTCAGGGCCACACAAGCGTGGAGCGCCTCATCCGGTCATATAAGGCCAAGCCCACGAAAGCCCGTCAGGACCTCTGAGCGAGCTGCGGTGCGCTTGGCTGACCTGTCTTGACCCTAGGCCATGCAAGTGTGTCGGTGCTTTTTACCGTAGTCGACGCATTGTAGTGTATGTATATGTGTGTATGTGTGTGTGGAGAGGCGTATGAGACCTGTGAGATGCATGCCGATGGATGTGCGATCTTTCTTGCCGTTTTGTCGCACGTGGACGAAAGCAATCGAGACAGCCAGTGGTTTTTCGAGATCGACCACAAGGAAGTCCTTCTGTGTGCATATTATCCCTATTTGTATACCTTTGTGTGCGTACGTGATATCGGGTTGATCGATCCATGTAGCGCAATCCGTTGTATGTTGCCTGCCTTGGACGTGTGTGTGCTGTGTGGTGTGCGGCTGTGGTGATGTAGGGGTGTGGACACTCGATGATCATGTGTTGGTTGGTGGGACGGACAAGTGAGTCCGACTGAGTCGATGTATGTCTTCATTTGTCCAATGTGTGTATTGGTGAGAACATGTCTCACACACATGTCTCTCGACAGCATCTTCTTTGTTTGTCTGAATGCACCATGATCCGATGAAACGTGCTCACGAGGCGCGCGAAGGAGAGACACAGCCAACACATATAAGATGTAGGCAGCAGTTCACTCCCTCCTCCGGCGTGGGAACAGCAGTCTCAGCCAGGTCGACCTCACCGACGACCAGTTTCGACACGGGCAATGGTGCCCTGTCGTCGTCATCTTCGAGAGACCGCTTCCGTGCTGCAGACAGACACAGAGGAGGCAGGCAGGCAGGCAGGCAGAGAGACCGATGAGAAGGCAAATTAGTCACCCGCTTTGCTCACTTGTTTTCTGCCATCGTATAGGGTCCCTGTCGTCCCTGCCACACCTGCCGAAGACTTTCGCCACGCTGTCCGACTTGCGCGGTTTGCCGCTTCCCGGCTTAAGGATCAGCCTTATCTCGATGTGCCCGCGACTTGGTCTCGACCAGGTTGTACTCTTGGTTTCTCGCTGCATAGCGATACTCCAACGGGTCGTCCAAAGGGGGGGCGCCATCGCCCCACTTGTGACACGTTGTTGCGATGGATTTTGCACTCAGCAAACCACGAATCCCTGTACACACAGAATGGATACGTGTGGATGCCCCCATGTGTGTGCCTGACTGTATCTTCTGCATACATACACACCTGGCGTGCGACACGAGACATGGAGACGATCGATTGGACAGTGCGCACAGACAGCAGATATATAAAATGTAGGCAGCGATGCGATGCCTTGCTCGCCTCCGCTTCCCCCCCATTGTCGAGCGCATCGAACAGACAGTGAGACAGACGTGTGTGCATTCACTCGTAAACCCGGAAGAAAGACAGTGAGGCAGGCAGCCATGCATACCACGCACGCACCAGACAGAGAGTCAGAGCTACATACGACACACACGGCGTCGTCATCGTTATCGATCAGCCGAGCTTGGCGCGCTTCGATTGGTTATCTGCACACACACACGCACACACGCCAACCGACACAGAGGAGATACAGACGTGGTCGGTGGAGCGACCGACCGGCACAGCACACAGACGTGTGAACACCCATGCACACTTACCCTCGGAGTATTCCTAGATCTTCTTCTAGCGCTCTTCCTCGGTGGCCCGTGTGATATTGATCTGCACACACGGCAGGCAGGCAGGCAAGAGGCAGACAGGCAGACAGATGGATGGATGGATGGATGGACACACGTGTACTCGCTGCTGTATGTGTGGATGCGTGCGTACCGACGTCTTGTTGCCATCGGACCATGTGAGTTCCTTGCCCCACATGTTCGTCAGCAGCTCTATGACGTCCTCACGCTCGTGGCCGCGCACATGGTAGGTGGCTTTGATGAGGATCAGCTGCAGGCCGTCGTATGCCGACACGTTGATCTTATGCCAGAGGCGCTTGGACTTGAGCAATGCGCGAAACGGCTCCTGCAGAAAAGCCACACAAATCACACAATTAAACCACACGATAGTACATTGTGCGTGCACTGAGGTGCCTGTCTCGTGAATTCAAACGTACGACAAACTCCTCCGGGATGTCCACACCCCCACGTCAGCGCCTGTACACAAACAAACCACACACACAGACACACACACAGAGAGAGAGAGAGAGACATACATCGACATGCCTTAGCTGCGTTGAGTGAGCCTTACCCGCAGTCGCTTAAGCGTCTCCAGTTCCTGTCTGCAGTCTTCGCCCTTCTCCATGCGCATGTCAACCACCATGTTCTGCAGCCAGACACACACATAGTGGTCGTATGACCGTGTCTGTCTGTCCACTGCTATCTCCTGAATGCGGCAGTGAGTCTGGGACAGCAGATCTCGCGTGGCCTGCTTGAGGTTCTGACGCTGCATGGCGTCGCACAGCAGCTCGGCGTCCACCCACATGTGCACATCCCACTTGTGCCGGTCCAGGGGGTCCTGCACATACGGCTCGTGGGTCTCGGCCACGTGGGCGGCCTCCCAGCGGTTGTCCAACTCGTCCTCGATGTAGCCCCGCTGGTGCTTCCGCTCCCAGGCCCTCTTGTCAGGCTCTACACACACACACACACACCGATGGAAAGATAAATCGTTCCATCATATGGCTGTTTGCTCCGGTGTACACGACAAACATGTGCAGCTCATGATGTGGCGGATGGATTGCTGGCTGCGGTCCCTTTCCATCGGCCCACGTGAGCAGATCCCTCACTCTCTGCACCTCGACGTACTCGTGGCGCGACTCCAACACATTCATCACTGCACACAAACAAACCACACACACACACACACACACACACAGGGATTCCTTCATTTCCATGTGCTGGTACATGTGCTATCACGTCGCTGTGGTCTGCTTGCCTGTCTGTATCGTGCGCACGTTGCGCTTGGTGCGCATGGCCCTCTTGTTCAGCGCATCGAGCTCGGCCTCCGACGAGAAGCCGTCGTCAATGATGGCCGACAGCTCGGGCGGCGCGCCGCACAGGCCACCTCTGCTGCCAAACTTAAGGGATTGATGAACCAATACGCTTTCACGCTTGTTTTCCTCACTGTAGCGCTTAACGATATCATCAGCCCACTTCTCCCAGTTAGATTTGGCTTTCTCTGCTTTGGCTGTGAAGATAACGAAGGCCGGTATGCCGATGAGAATGGCGGCGAGTGCCACAGTCAGGGTCCTTTGGAGCCTTCCTGCGGGTGTTTCCTGAGAGCGACAACAGACAGACAGACACTGTCAGACAGACAGACAGACAGACAGACCATGTGACCTGTGGTACCCACTTACAGGCGTCACAGGATAAAGGATATGAGGGCCCCATTGTCCTCTTTCATGGCATAGAGCCATTCGACAAGTTGAACGTCTTCGCTGAGGCTGTATTCGGCCGCTTTCCATATCGAGCACTGTCTTGGCTCTCTCGCTTGTCCCGCTCCTGTCGCTTTCGCTCGGCACCATCAACAAGGTGTCATTTCGGCTGCTGGTTGCCGGCTGCTGGTTGCCGGCTGCTGGTTGCCTGCTGTTCGACGCCAGCCGCAGAGGGTCTCTCAACCAGTGGCTCCGGGGTCAGACGCTGTGAATGAAGAAAGAATGCGGAGCTGAAATATTGTGAGACGCTCTTTCACCTGACGAAGGGGAGCTTGACCATCACGGATTTCATCTGCCCACTTGCTACATTTCTTTGAAGAAAGGGCTCGAAGAAAGTCGGGGGGCCTGCCGTCTCGGATCGCGAATTCTCGACTAATTCTTGCCGGTGAGCGATGCGCGTCTGTGAGAGATCTCCTGCAGTGTTCGGTACGTGTGTCAGCTGGGTGATGCATACTTGAAGAATGGACAGTGATTCATTTATCCCTCTGATGCAGCCACCCTGGCAGCCTTCGATATATGGACATTCACCAGATGAGTTCGATTGCGTGCACTCATTGGAGTCAGAGTATGCCCCTCTCCTCCATCCCCCCTGCCTCCCTCTGTCAAGCTAGCTTGTACGCCTCGATCTCGTCTAGTTCAAAGTGGAGACCCAACTCAGACACAGGCAGATACCCGTTAGACTCCTCTCTCTCCCAGTCCGCCCAGCGGTCATCGCTCTTATGCACAGATGCCTGGCACCTCTTCAGCGACACGTCCGCCGCTGCTGCTGGGACCTCCTCGTCAGGTGCCGTGATGCCAATGTCGAAGTTGCCCGTGCCAAGAACGTACAGAAGGTCGGGCGCACGGATGTTGGTGAGGTCAGTCACGTGCAGCTTCTCCTGCAGCCCCGCCAGATGATAGATGCGCTCGTCGTCTCCGATGCAGCCCACGTGTGAGTGTGCGTCAGTGCCTGTCAGCTTGAAGTCGTAGGCCAAGCCGCACTGCATCTTCTTCTTTGGCCCCGTAAGGTCAATCTTGCCCTTGATGACGGTGCCGAAGAGCTCGCTGGTGCCCTTGACACGGAGAATCGGCAGCAGCAGCTCGTGGGCCTTGACCGCCTTCACGAGATCTCCGAAACGCCAACCATCTACAGTCGCCCTGACACACACAGACATAGACACAGACAGAGAGAGATGGAGAAAGAATAGTGCGCCACAGGGGGGTTGACATGACGTGTCAGCTCACTTGTATAGGCGCTCGACTGGCTCGCTAACGTATGAAGGGATGTTAGGGAAGTCGTTGCAGTCCGCACCCCAGGCTTTGATGTTTTGCAGGTGCTGTGCGGTGAGGAGACCGTCGGCCGGTCCGAAGAAGCGCTCAGCCTCGAGGCCGAACACGTCGAGGGCCCAGCGGAAGAGGGACAAGGGGGTGTCGCCCATGGCCTGCAGAACGTCAGCCGCCGTCATGTCCCTCCACTGCTGGTGGGCCCGCACGACGATGTCGACCACACGACGCACATCGTCCAACCCACACTGACTCAACGGATCATACCTTGGTGACAACACGCGTGCAGATGAGTGGGGTGATGGCCACAACCGCCCATCGGTTTTTGCGCCTACTTGGTGAATCGTGCGTAGAACGTGCTGTCGTCGCCGCCCAGCGACTTGGCCGCCGCTTGAGTCATAGTCACCCTACCGCCGAACTCTTCGTCTATCGACAACAACTGAAACAACACACCACCACACAGACGACGGCGGGATACACCACCCCATTACCCCTCACCCATCTCCCCTCCAGTGTGTTGGACCTGATCATCCTCTACGTCGCCCGTCTTGAGCATGGGCTTGATGGCGTCCAAACGGGCCATCTCGACCGCCTTCTCGCGAGAAAGTCGCTCCAACGTCGCCAGCAGGTTCTTCCCCATATCCACCACACCGTCACCGCTATCGTCATCGATGTCGTCCATCACGCCACCGTCCCCCGCACCGCCGGCCTTGGCTCGCCTGGTCGACGGGTTGTGCATCAGCCGCCCAAACCAGAAGCTGACGCACACAAATCGACACACATCCACGTAAAGCGCCGCTCCCCTCTGTGCTCTCCATTGTGTCAGTGCTTCTTCACCTGTATGCCCGGTCAGCTTTCTTCGAGACGGGCAGCGTGATGGCCGCGATCTCCCCCCATCGCTCGTAGTAGTGGAGCCGCTCAACCAGCCTGACATAAACCAAAACACGCGCACACACAGCGGCAGAACAGATGAGTCAACGACGTGTGCCGTCCCTCTCTCCCCTTCTGATTGCTTACATTCTGAACACAGGTGGGTACACGGGCAAGAAAATGCGATTCTCCGAGTCACGCACGAACGCCTTGTCGAAGCGGCCGTCGAACAGGGTGGCCATCACGGTGCCCTTGACCGCACAGAGGGCCGACCGCTTCACACGGCGAAGGCGCTCGCCACTCACATTGATGTCGAGCTTGTCGTCCATCCTGTCTGCCGGCAGCTGCGTGACGTCTGCAGTGCCGCCCAGGGCTGTGACCCTCTCGCTGATCTCTTTCTCGATTCTGTCGGCCTGTTCGATGATGACGGCCGCCTGCTGTCTGGCTGCGGCCAGCTGAGAAGCAATGCCGTCCTCATGGCCATCATCTGTGACAGACGGTGAGGACGGTGGAGGGCCCTGACGTTTGGTATCGTCGCTCGTCATTCTTCACTGTTTGTCGGTCGCAACAGCCTCAGCTACAGCCGCGCGGCTTATAACTGACGAGAGATTCGTCAGGAACTCATCCTTTCTCGCCGACGATCTGTGCGAGCTTGAGGCAAAAGAAAGGAAACAGACGGAGGTGAAGGGTTCAGATCTGAGGCCGTGCAGTATGTATCGGTACTCATCGTTTGCTCGCCTGCTGCAAGGCAGCTACGCCGGCCACCGCATGGCCCTCCGGACCTCTCTGTCCCGCCGCGTGCAGCTCCGTCCCATCAGATCTGATGCGTCCAGCCACGCATCGTCGCCGCCCTCATCGGCACCAGGCAGCTCTCCACCGAGTGGTGCTGGCCGGGCTCAGCAACGGGGGTTCACATCAGCGGCTGTAGCTGACAGCAGGTGCGATGATGAAACCAACCGACAGAGATCAGTGGCGTGAGGGTGTTGTACTTTCTCTGTTTGTTCGTTGTGCGAATGGTCTGGTTGTCAGTGTGGGTGGGAGGACGGCTGCTGGTGAGTCAGCGACTGCGTCGGAGGGCACCACTACTACCAGCAACAGCAGTGGAGGTTGGGGCGGGGGGTGGGTGAGGCCAGGCTTTGAGAAACCCGTCGGCTGGTGGCTTCTCGGTGAGGGAGGGAGTACACACACAGGCGCACAGACAACCATGGAATGGGCTGTGTCTGATGTGTGTGTTGAGCAGCATCGTCTGGTTGCGTATTTGGGATGGTGACGATAGGCGGCTACACGAGGCTCTCCAAATCGGGCCTCTCAATGACCGACTGGAAATTCGAGGTAGGATAAACAGCACTAACCAACGCTGCGTGTGGTGGCTGTGTGGCTGTTTACGTATTCGCTCCCGTGTGTGTGTGTGTGTGTGTAGGGGCGCCCGCTGCCGAGCACTGAAGACGAATGGAATGTGGAGTTCGACAAGTACAAGGTCGGTCGCCAATGAATGCTCCTGGGCGGCTCATGAACGGAGCCACAGTCGGTTGATTGCTGAAGTGTCGGTGTCGGTGTCTGTGTGCAGGTGACTCCCGAGTACACCCAGATCAACTACGGGATGACCCTGGACGAGTTCAAGTACATCTACTTTGTCGAGTGGTTCCACAGGTACACCAATACGATACTGCAGACATGGCTCCTGCTCTGCTGTGTCGTGTGTTGCGCTTTCCAGGATGGCTGGCCGCTTCACTGGTGTGGTGTTCGGCACCGGGCTCGCCTACTTCCTTCTCAGAGGGGCTCTCAGGCCACCACTGCTCATCAGGCTCGCAGGTAGGTGCCACAGAGAGGCGCAGAGAGAGAGAGAGAGAGAGCACAAGGGCACAACAGATGCGCGTGTGTGGGTTTGGTGCAGGTCTTTTCGCCTTTGGCGCGATGCAGGGCGGCATCGGCTGGTGGATGGTCAAGAGCGGGCTCACAGAGCCCACCACACAGCTCAAGACACCCAGGTATGGCCACCAGGACACACACAGAGGACAGATATTGTGGTGGATGGATTGACGAATGACTGCAGAGTATCGCCCTATCGGCTGGCAACCCACCTGACTATGGCCTTTGCGCTCTACGCCGGCTGCCTGTGGACCTCCCTGACCCTTCTGCGACCCCTCCCAGAGACGGTGCACCCCACACAGGCCATGGTGCAGGCGGCACGCCGGCTGCGGGGCTTCAGTGCGCCACTGGCCGCTCTGCTCGGCATCACGCTTGTGTCTGGTCAGCCCAACAGAGCCGATTGATGGATGGATGGATGTGGCAGAGATCTTCTTTCCTTCTGTTTGTTAGGTGCGTTTGTGGCCGGCAATGACGCGGGGCGTGCCTACAACACCTGGCCCAAAATGCTTGACGAGTGAGCTACGAGACAGAGAGACAGAGAGATAGAGAGAGACGTGCTGATTGTGTTTTTATGGGGGGGTGCAGCTGGGTGCCGCCCGAGGTGTTCGAGACGCTCCGCGGCGGGCTGATCCGCAATGTGTTTGAGAGCACGCCCGTGGTGCAGTTCGACCACAGGCTGCTCGCATACGCCACACTCGCATCGACGGCAGGTGGGTGGCAGACAGCGGCCCACAGCGACCAATGGCTGGATGACTCCATCGTCTCTCTTTGCTTGTTTGTGTCAGGGTTGTTCCTGACGGCGAGGAGCCTGCCTGTGTCACCAGCCGTCAAGGTATGTCCACACATGGAGAGGGAGATCGTGTGTTCTATCCTTTTGGTCTGTGCCGTCCGTGTGTGCAGTTTGCGGCGCACCTCCTCCCGGCCGCTGCTTTTGGACAGGTGAGTGGATGGGTGAGGGGAACCCATCCCACCTCACTATGCACTCACATCGTCCATTTGTCTCTCTCTCTCTCTGTGTGTGTGTGTGTGTGTGTGTGTAAACGGCTCAATCTCACCAGGTTTTGCTAGGCATCGCCACCCTGATGATGTATGTGCCGGTGGACCTCGGCGTCGCACACCAGGTGAGCAGACACGCACACGCACACCCTCGCCAGCAGACGAACAGAAAGACAGAGAGACAGAGAGAGAGAGAGCGAGAGAGAGAGAGACGGTGGCTGGTTTGCCTCCCCAGTGTGTGCCCATCCAAACATGTGGGGCCTTCCCATATCAGCCCAGAGAGACAGCCAGAGTGCTTGCAGAGAGAGGGAGGGCTGCCACTGTCAGCCAGCCAGCAAACCCCCCGCACCCTGCCGACACACATATAGCACACACACACCTCACTCTATCGTTCGTGTGTGTGTGTGTGTTTCATGCTGCAGGCTGGCGGCATGCTGCTCCTGTCTGCCTTAGTGCTGTACCTGCACACACTGCGGGTTCCCCTCCTGCCAGCGGTGGTGTGATGTGAAGGGGATGGTTCCATGTCTGCACCCACCGATGACAGATGACTGGCTCGCATTTTGTCGGCTCAAAGAGCGGCTCGTTCGTGTGTGTGTGTGTGTGTGAGACAAAGAGATTTGGCGTGCAGTGCAGTGCAGTGGGTTTGGTGCATGTGTGTGTGTGTGTGTGTGGTGATGTCACTCATTTATCCCGGGAGAGAGAGGGGTAGTGGGTGACTTTGTTACGTAGAGCACCATGTCACTTCTCATGACAGCAGCCATCGTCCGTCTAAGACACAGTCAAACGAGTCCGCACCGTTTCTGACCGCCATGCCCGTGTGCCTCTCCTGGCCTATGCCCGTTCCTGACCGTGTGCTGATGGCAAGACGGGTATGGGCAAGGCTGCGGCCACGCACCTGGATCGGTCAGAAAGGATACAGGCACACCCATCGGCATCTCTCCAGCCGGCCAGACACAGTCTGTCGAACCCCCCACACACACACTGCCCCATGCATAACATCACATCATCGTGCCGCAGGCTTGTGTATGGATCATGGCGCCTTGTCCGCTGACGTGCTGCTGGTCTGAAAGGAGAATCAGACCAGACGGGCATCAGCGGCCGAGGCACCATGATCCACACACGGCGCTCTGCGATAAACCATGGGTGAAAAGCACCCAGACGTCCATCGACCAACAGAGAATGACTGGCTGATTGTTGTCTGTCTGTCAGTCTGTCTGTCTGTCCCGCGGGGCTTCGGTGTGCACAACCATAGCACCTCCCCGTCAGTCATCCGATTCGACGCTCGGGTGAGCAAATCCGACCATTGAGTCGAATAGCTGCGAAAAGACACTCTGGCACACGCACAGGCCCGTGACAACATCACCATCCAGCACACATACAACTCGATATGTACAAGAAACAAGCAGAGAGTCAGTCATTCGTCCTTCCCGTTATCGGCAGAGAAGAAGGGCTCGTGGAGTGCCTTCATGAGCTGCCGCTGCTTCTTGTCCCCAATCCCGGGGCACTGGCTGAGGTCCTTGCCGTCGGCCGCCATGATGTCCTTGAGCGAACCGAACTGACCCATGAGTGTGTTGGCGTCGGTCTTGTTGACGGTGGGGATGGTGGTCAGCACCTCGGTCAGCCGGACGGCGTGGTCCGTCTCGAACCGGCCCTGCAGCAGATCAGCCGGCTTGTTCTCGTAGGACTTGAGGGTCACGAGATACCTGCACACACGCACACACACACACATGCGCGCACACACCACAGATGCTTACGGGTCTCGCCCTCTCTCTCTCTGTGTGTCGTGTTGTGTGGTGTGCACTGACTTGGCGCATTCCTCATTCCCCCAGGCGCACAGCATCGAGCACTGGTTGTGGTATGCGATGGTGGTGATGCCCTCCAGCGGCCCCGCGGGGTCGTCCAAGTCCACATTGCACAATATGGTGATCAGCCGGTACTTGTGGCTGTCCCGCAGCTGCTTCACACGCCCCCCCAGGTACTCGGGATGCAGCCGATGGTACCGCAGCCCGATGAACAGCACCGCATTGGCCTTGCCCACCAGGAAGTCGGGGACGATGTTGCCCATCTCCACCGGCACTCGGCCCCTGATGAGGCCGACCACGGGATTCTTGTCCTGCCGGGGGGCGACTATGACTGACTCGGACGCCTTCGGGTGGTACCACTCTGCAGGGCCAGACGCGGGAGGGGGAGCGGCAGGGCGGGCGGGAGCAGCACCGTTTTTGGCGACGGGAGGAGGGCGAGGTGGACCAGCGGCAGCAGCAGCAGCAGGGGGTGCGCTGTTCTTGGCTGCTGGCGGTGGCATCTTTGGTCTGGGTACGGGCCTGCCCGCCGGACGAGGGACGGGACGGGGCGGGCGAGGCACACCAGACATGCCTTTGTCAAGATGAGAACACCGTGCCGATGCGGGATGAACCGATTAGCCACGCAGTCGACACAGAGCTGTACATGCCGTCCCTCGTGTTTCCTTTCTCTCAAGCAAGCGAGCAAGCAGGCAGCGGTTTCATGCAGCACCCTAGCGCATCTTTGTTCCAAGCTCGCAAAAAGGCAGCTGCGAAAAAAGGCCTCCAAACCCCTGTGACATCAACTGAGCAAGCCAAGGCGGCTTATCGCACATCTACACTACAGGCAGCATGTCGATGGATCAGCTGATGGCGTTGGTATCGCTGGATGCCGCCCTCCCCAAGAAGACGACAGAGGAGGGACGGCGCACCCGCTGGGAGAGGAAGCGCGACAGCAGGGGCAAGGGCCGCTGGGGTGACCCTGAGGACGTCCCCTTCAAGCCGCCGCCTTTCCTCGACATCCCGCCTGGACTCACGCCCATGCAGGTCGACCAGTTCCTCCGCGAGCAGCGGCTGGAGGAGCTGGGCGAGAAGCTCAAGCGCGGGGAGATCGAGTGGGGCGATCCCGACATCAGACCGCCCTCCCCGCCGCCCACTTACGACGCCAAGGGCACCAGGACCAACACACGTGACGTCAGGTGAGCCGCTGGGGAGTGTCGCGTGTCGCGTGTGGTGTCTCATGTGTGTCTCGTTGTGTGTGGCGCTGTGTCTCTGTGGATGGTCTGGCCAACAGGGTGAAGCAGTCGATGAGCAACGAGCACAATCGTTTGGTTGAGTTTATGATCAAGAACGTGGAGGGGTTCGCGGCGCCGATTGACTTCAAGCCGCAGAAGAAGGTCAAGAAGATCATGATACCTCACGACAAGGTATGTGCGCATCCGTGTGTGTGAGAGAGATAATCGAGAGACACCCACTGCCACATCCATGGGTGCATCTGGTCTGTCTGTGTGTGTTTCTTTGTATGTGTGCATGTGTGTGTCAGTTTCCCGAGTACAACTTCATGGGTCTGATCATCGGCCCGCGGGGGTGCAACCACAAGCGGCTCGAGGCCGAGAGCGGCGCCAACATTTCAATCCGCGGCAAGGGCACACAGGTACCTGTCAATGATACGCGACGTCAGCCAGACCCACACAGACAGACATACAGAGCGTGTGTGACCGTGCGGTGTGTTGTGTTGTGTGTGTGCAGAAAGAGGGCAAGCGCCAGGACTACCAGACCGACGAGGAGGCCCAGATGCCCATGCACGTCCACATCGCAGCCGACACCGAAGAGAAACTCGACGTACGTGACGTGTGCAGCAGACAGACACCGAACACGCAAAACACAGACAGACACACCAGCATGCCCACCCTCTCCCTGTCTCTCTTTGTGTGTTTGTCGTGTGTAGAAGGCAGTGTCGTTGATCGAGCCGTTGCTGGATCCGTCCCACCAGCTGCACGAGGAGTTCAAGAAGAAGGGCATGGAGCAGCTGGCACTCGTGAACGGGCTCAACTTCGGCCTCGCCACCAACGAGGTCCGCTGCTCCGTCTGCCAGGCCATCGGGCACCTCGGTAACCACACACACGCACACACACAGGGGGGGAGGGGAATGTTTCTCATGTGTGTTTGTGTGTGTGTGTTGGTTGTGCAGCATTTGAGTGTCCCGAGGCACAGCAGATGCAGACTTTCAAGAAGCCTGAAGTGGTGAGATAACGACACACAGGCGCAATCCCTGGTGCCCCCCATCTCACCACCTTCCATGTGGCTGTCCTGTCCTGTGTGTTCATTCAGCGGTGCACCATCTGTGGCGACCTCGGTCACGTGACGATGGACTGCAAGTACTACACCCCAGGCGCCTCGCTCGTCGACATGATGAAGGCCGCAGAGGAGGACGGCGTCGACGTCTCCGACGCCCGCGCAGCCGCAGAGGCCAACCCTGCAAGCGCCACCCTCCCCACTGTCCCAGGAATGGGCGCCGTCGTCCCGGGCCTCACCCAGCCGCCCCCGCCCCCAGGGGCCGCCAGCAATCCCTATGAAAAATGGAAGATGGACCAGGAGTATCGCAAGATGATGTCGGAGATATCGGGCAAGCCCTTGCTGGATGACCTCGACCCGCCACCGCCCGCACGGGCGTCGGAAGATGCCAAGATGGCCGAGGCGACGAAAGCTGCGGCCACGCCGGGGGCGGAGCAGCTGCGTCCGAGGATGGGCATGGCTGGGCTGGCCAATATGGTCCCTCGACCAGGTGAGAAACAGAGCAAACAAGGGCGAGTGGGAGGGAGGGAGGGATGTCTCTTCATGTGAATCGTGTGTGCCTTATGTGTGTGGTTGTTGCAGGTTTCCCCGTTCCTCCGATCGGTCCGGGAATGCTGCCTGCGCCAGGGATGCCGGGCATGGGCATGCCCTTCCCGCCCTTCGGCTTCCCGCCATTCATGCCCTTCCCAATGGCACCATCGATGGCCGTCCCGCCACAGCCACAACCACAACCAGCCGTCCCACAAGCCTCCCCCGCCCCCACCCCTGCTGCTGCTGGTTCTGCAGACGTCACCATGCAGGACGCAACGGCCCCTGCCCCATCCCCCGGGTCATCCGATGCGCCCCCATTGCCCTCTGAGAGCGAGGCGCCCCCTCCCCCGAGCGACGACAGCGCCCCGCCCCCTCCCCCACTCCCCGCTGAGCCGGCCCCACCGCCACCAAGTCAGCCGCAGTGGGGTGGTGTCGGTGGGATGGGCTTCATGGGTTTTGATCCGACGGCCATGGGCATGGGGATGGGGATGCCGTTCGCCCCACATATGGCGATGCCCATGATGCACCAGCAGCCATTCCCCGGTGGTCAGCAGCAGCCACAGCAGCAGCAGCCGTGAGGGCGTGACTGTGACTGTGATGTTTTCAGACAGACAGACGGAGAGAGAGATGTCCCATCTTATTTGTTTGTGGTGCGCTGCATTTCATGACTGACTGAGAGTGAGACAATCAATGGGGAATGAAGGGTCTTTTTCGTTGACTGTGAGTGTGACATGCCGATGGCAGCCGCCTGGTGCTTTGAAACTTCGTCTTCCTCGGTCATCTTGTACCTCTGGAGCCATCCAACATGGCTGCAGAGGTCGCAGATGGTCGAGGAGCTCGACGTTCAGAGCACAGGGGGCTCTCACGGCTGCATGGGATTGTCTATCGTGTATCCCACTGGGTCGTGCATCCTGTGCGAGTTGGGCCGTGCTCAGCCGGTTATCACTATGATTCACTCGCGAGTGGCAGTGTCGGTTTCTCTTGGGTTCCTCTCTGCGCATCTGCTCATGGCAGATGTGAAGCTCGTCTGCTTTTGAGGGGATGGCGAGGAGCGGGTCCAAGAGGGCTGACAGGCTGCTCGTGTGCAACGACCATTGTGTGTCAGCTAGCTGTTGTGTGATTGATGTGTAGGTGTGACTACGCGGACACAACTGAATGCGAATATCTCGGGCGTCATGCATCCGTTGACACGAGCGCATGTCTCCACAGGAAGGGATGGATGAAGCAGTCGTCTCTCACACACATACACGCAGAGCGTCAATTATGGACACAGCGGGGAGGCAGGGAGGCAGCAGGGGCTGCACATACACATGACACACACGTGTCGGCCGATCGGTCTCATTTGTCCTTGTCCGGCATCCTGACGTCCGGCGACGGCTCGGCCGACTGCGTCACGTAATCCACCGCATCGGGCGCAGGACTCTGACCTGGTCCATAATGGGGGATGAAGGAAACGCACACACACACAGATACACACGAGACGGGATGGTTCCTCTCTACATCACACACACACTCACTGGGAATGATCTGGGCGCCCACCGGGCTGACTTTGTTGCGAAAATTCTCGGTGATCTGCTGACTGCACACACACACACACACACACACAGAGAGAGAGAGAGAGAGGGGCCTGTGTCTGTGCGATGGGTCAGCGTGTGTCAGCGTGTGTGTGTGGGTACACGACAGAGTTGCAGTATCTGTCGTCGTTGAGGTTCTCCATGTTGGACGTCCGCACGGTGAGCGAATAGTCCGGACCGAAGTACTCGTAATACTTGGACTGAGGCAGCTCTGCACACACACACACACACATGCACAGAGACACATGAGTGCCTCCCCCTCTGTCCCTCGCGCCCTCCCTCCCTCTCCCCCTGTGTGTGTCTGTCTGCCGCCGACCCACTGACCGTCTTCAAGCGTGGTGCCAAGGACGGTTGCCGTCTCGTGCGCCCAGCACTTGGGCACATTGCGGAGGGTGTAGCCGCCGCCCCCCAGCAGCAGCAAAGGCACGTTCCACTTCTTCATGTAGTCGACAGCGTACCCGTGGCCCTTGAGCGACAGGTTGAAGCACCCTAACCTGTCCCCGCTCAGCGAATCGGCACCGCACTGACCATTCACACACACAGAGAGAGAAAGAGAGAGAAAGAGAGACGGCACGAGTGGCACCGGCGATGTGTGTGTGTGGTGTGCTTGTGTGGTTTCCTGCCTGGAGGACGACGGCTTCCGGCTGATACCGCTCCTTGACCAATGTCATGACCTGAGAGAGGGACGGATGGCGGCCAGCACACACACACACACACACACACAGAGAGATGCAATCAACGCCTGACGCACCAAGTGGGCGCACACGCACCTGTGTGAACAGCTTGATGAAGGTGTCGTCATCCACGCCGTCGCGAAGCGGCACGTTCACCGAGTAGCCGTGGCCAGGCCCCTCCCCGATATCCTAACACACACCACACACCCACAGAAACACACACACATCCATCCGTCCATCTGACGTGTGTGTGCGTGTGCCCACGCACCGCGAGGGCGCCTGTGCCCGGGAAGTAGTCTCCGTATTTGTGGAAGGAGACGCACATGCCCCTGTCGGAGCAGTAGAAGGCCTCCTCGACGCCATCGCCGTGGTGGATGTCGATGTCGACATAGACCACCCGGTGGTGGTACTTGAGGAACTCCAACGCCGCCAACACGCAGTCGTTGACGTAACAAAACCCTAGAGAGAGAGAGAGACAGACAGACAGACAGAGAAGTGGGCCTCGTGTGTGAGCGGTGGTGTGGAGGGGGGGGGGGGGGA
>CDMY01000606.1:0-33642 GCA_001179505.1 Vitrella brassicaformis | reverse complement strand
GGCCTGTGCGTCCGCCCGCCTCTTCCCCTCGTGAATGGCCGTGTGCATCTGAAGGCGGTGGATGGACGGGTCGAAGGGCTGGTCGTCGAAGCATCTGCCAAACGATCAACACTGGCCTTCGAATTCATTCATTGCTGGCGTGATTTGACATTGGGATACGAGAGTGTGGCCGGTGTGTGCCGTGTGAGATGAGTGAGTGTGATGAAATGAGGACTAGTCGCCTCGCAAGATGGGTAGGTAGGTTTGACTGAGATTAAAAGTCTCGCACATCCAATTGATATTGCTGCACTGATGCAGGGACAGACAGACAGACACGAACACACACACACAACACACGGAGATACAATCGGTAGATAGGCACATGGAAGGCAGGACACACACACCGGTCATGTGCAGCTGCAGCTAGATGGTCTTGCATGTTCTGCTCTGCTGTGTTAGCTGTCTGTCTGTCGGTGTTGCATTCTGGCCGGTGCTGGCTCCCACACAGCTGTTGGCTCCGCTGTGCACATGGAATGCATGGGCACAGCTGGACCAGGAGCATGAGGGTGCAAGACAAGACACCAGCCGAATGCACCACCAAACCGACATCGTCAAAGTGATGAGATGCAAGGAGGCCGGCCTGGCCGCACGTCAATCAGTCAGCTGTCTGCCTGCCTGTGTGTTTTGCCAACCCTTCTGGGCGCGCACTCATCGGTATGTGTGTGTATGGTATGGTACATGCAGCAAACAACAAGGGGATGAATGGAAGGCACACACGTCACTGATTGCACTCCCAATCGCCCCGCCCACCACCACCACCAGGCGGACCAAATTCAGCCCGCTTCCATCGATCACCACCAGGTAGGCAGAGACACGCAGGCACCATCTCAGTCAGTCAGTGGGAGGGCCCCCCGACACTTCTTCACAAATATAGCCAGAAATCATCGACCACACGGAGCTGACAGACAGACAGACAGACAGACAGGCAGACAGGTAGCGACAAGACTGCGATAGGGGACAGGCAGGCAGGCAGGCAGGCAGGCAGAGACACAGGCAGCTCGATGGACGGAGAGATAGGGCGGGAGGATATGTGGACAAAAAGATCTGTCCGTCCTACATCACACACGCACTCGTCACATCACAGCCGTCACTGAATGGCCTCCCTCACAGGCAGAGGTAGAGAGAAGGGCACGGCTGAGAGGGGACGGTCAACAGGCTGTTTGTCTGTCTGGCTGGCTGTACTGGTTGGCTGGCTGGCTGGCTGCCCTTAAATCTGCCATGCGATGAATAGATGGTGAATGGCGGAGGGATGGGAGGGGGGCGAGACTCGAGAGATCGCCAGAATGGATCAGCAGAGCTCAGACCTGTGCGGCACTGTAGAAGTCGCCGAAGGCCTGGAACTGCTGATTGCGGGATATCTTGTGCAGGAAATCCTACACACACACACACACACACAGACATGAATACTAATGGTGTGTGTGTTGTGTTGTGTGCGGTGTGTGTTGTGTGTGCCTGGACCGACCTGGAACGGCTGGCACTGCCGTGCCTCGGGTATGTCGTGAACGGTCTGGAGCGTCCGCGTGTAGAGCCGCAGGGCGTCGCTCACACGCTCCACCTCCTGGCCAGAACTCAGCTGCTTCAACGCCTTAATTACCACACACACAAAACACACAACAAACGCACAGCACACATGGATGGACGGACATTCACCTGTGGCAGCCCTTCTCTCCCTCCCTCCCCTCACACACAGACCTTGGCGAGTGCCTTGTCGAGTGGGTCGACGATCTTTTCGAGTTTCTGGATGACGGCTGTGGGGTTGATGTGGGCGAGGGTGGTGAGAATCTGGCAGCACAGCACCTGCACGTCCTCGTGGTCGGCCAGGCCCACGTGGATGAAGTCCATCAGACGACCAGACGCCACCGTGTCCGGGTACACGTTCAGCAGCGACGCCAGGGCTGTGTAGGCCGCCTTGCGCACCGGCAGACCGTCATCAACCTGAGAGAGAACCACCCATTCACACACACCACACACACACACACAGTGACCTTCTCCCCCTCTCTGTGTGTGTCTGTGAGAGCCACCCACCCACCTTGTGTTTGAACGGTCCGAGGTCGACCTCGCGGATGAGCTTCTGATCGACCTGGGTGTCTTTAAAGAGCTGCTCCACCAGGTTCTGCTGCATCTGCACGTCGCTCAGCAGCGAGGTCGACGAGCGCGTCACGCACACGACATTAAGCGTCTGCAGGGCCGCCTTGCGCACCATCAGCTCGCTGTCCGTCAGGGCCCGCATCAGCTGCGGCTGCAGCCCCTCCAGCGTCTTGATGTCGCACTGCTTGGCCGCCGCGAACCTGAGGGCAGACACTGCTGTCGTGCGGCTCTTGGCGTCGTCCGTGTCGAAGAGGGGTGCGAGTGTGGGCGAGACGGCGACGGGGTCGAGGAGGAGGATCTGCCCGAGGCACTCAGCCACGACGGTGCGGTCGCTCTCCTCCTCACTCGAGGCGTACTCGACCAGGATGGGCAGCACTTTGTTGACGTGCGGCTTCAGGTGCTCCGTCAACGTCGGCTGCTCGATGCTCTTGACGCCGTTCATCTCACCAGCACCACCAGCAGCAGCAGCAGCCGGGGGCGGCGCGGGAGTGCCCGCATGGTGCTGGGCCACGACTTCACGCAGCGACGTGAGAAGGAGGTAGTGGGTCTTGTGGGTGTTCTGGGCGCCGTTGGCGGACCGTGTGGAGCGGTCGCTCGAGTGGATCTGGCCGACGAGCACCTTGAGGAAGGTGCTCATGGCGCCGCACGTGGCGTAGCCGAGACCGATGGCGGACGCCGAGCGGATCTCCTCGTGGGGCGAGTGGAACAGACCCAGGAAGGCCTCCAACGCACCCTTGTGCTTGCTCAAATCCACTGCACACACACACACACAACGACATCACAGCACGACTGACATCCATGGCCCCCTCCCCCTCGCTCCCTCCCTCCCTCCCTCCCTCCCTCTCTCCCTCTTCGTGTGTCAGTCAGTGTCTCACCGAGTCGCCCAGTCTCTCCGAGAGCCAGCACGGCCAGCTCGATCTCGCGCACTTTGACCATGTTGCTGGCGCCGCCCACCTCCTTGCCAGAAGCCGATGTGAGCTGCTTGAGCCAGCCCTTGATGGCGTCGGTCTGCGTCTTGGCGGGCGACTTGACGACGAACTGCGCGAGGCACTTGGCGAGGGTGGAGAGGATCTGCCGAGCGGTGTGTGAGGAGGTGGTGGCCTGGCAGGAGGGGGACACGTCGGACAGCTCGGTGAAGACCTGTTTGTGCGGGAAGTGCTGCGGGTGGTCCACCACGTGGCCGAAGAAATCCAATATCGACACCAACGTGTGGCCCTGAACAAACACAGAGGAAAGGTGTGTGAGTCGGTGGATGGATGGATGGATGTGTCTGGGTGGGGTGGCTGGATGTTGGTACCTGGAGAATGGGCGATCGGCAGAGTGTAAGAACGGAGGCCATGCAGGTCTTGGCGACCACAGGTGCGGTCGCCGGCACCGTGGCGAGTGTGGTGGTGATGAGCTGCATGCACAGATCCGCTATGTGCAGGTCCGTGTCCTTGACGTACGGCGTGCAGTCCCTACATCCATCCAGACATCCGGCACACATGAGAACCATTAATTGACCACATTCTCTCTCCCTCTGCTCACTCGAGGAGTCGGTTGAGAATGCTGGCGTCCACCTTGGGCCCATATTTGCGGACGAGAGCGACGAGTACGTCGAGGCAGATCTGTCTGAAGGAGCGGCTCTGGTTGTTGAGGAGCGACGACAGGTGGGCGATGGCCGGCACCAGAGCGGGGTCCAGGTTGATGGACAGAGGCGACGCACACACCGTCTTGAGACTCGCAAGGGCCGTCTTGCGAGTCACCTCATTCTACACACACACACAGGCAGGGAGGGAGGGGCACGCTTGACGAGAACGCCTTGGTGGTGGTTCTGGGGGGGTGAGTACCTTGAGTCGGTCGACGAACGGCATGAGTGCCGCGTCGATGGACTTGGCGAATGCGGGGACGTCCCCCACGACAGCCAGCATGTGGCCGAAACAGTACAACGCACACTCCTTCACCTCCTGCACTCAACACAACACACCGCAACACACCCATGCATCTTCGCACCACTCGTCTGCACACCATCCCCCCTCCCTCCCTCCCTCCCTGTGTGCCTGTCTGACCTGGTCAATGTCGGCCTGAGTGAGTTTGGCCTGCAGTGCGTCCCAGAGGGGGTGCAGGTACTGCTCCATGGGTGTGTCGAGGGGCTCCGTGCGGTCGGGGCGCAGCGCATAGACGTACGCCCCGCACACCCGCAGCGACTGCGCGGCGATCTTGTAGTAGCTGTCGTCAAGCAGCTTCAGAAATATGGGATACAGAGTGGGCGCCATCCCCTGGAACACACTCGCATCCTGCACACACACACACACACAAATAAGCCCCCCATCCACACACACACACACACACTTGTCTGTGTGTCGATCTGTCGGTGCTGACTGACCTGGTAGTGCTCGGCTTGCAGGAAGAGCAGCACGAGTGCGTCGAGCCGGATGCTGCTGTGTGAGCCCTGCAGGCCCTTGACCAGCTCGGGCAGCATCTTGGGCAGCCACGGCTCCAGCTCGGTGGGCAGGTTCTGGGCGATCGTCTTGAAAAGCTGCAGAGCGCCCTGTCGGGTCTTGAGCGACGAATTGCGCAGGTGGCGAAGCATCACTGACAGACACCAACACACACACACACACACATACACATACACACATAAACACGGCATAGGAGTAGTCAGGTGTGTGGTGTGAGAGATATTGTGAGGTCTTACGCGGGACGGCGTTTGCTCGTTCGAATTCCTTGATGAAGATGGCCGCTGCGGGTCGCTGGCGGGGCAGGGCGGCCTTGTTGCGCTCCTGCTGTGCCATGGCGCCGCTCGTCGACCGCTCCGCACCGCTGCTCTCGAAATCCAACGGACCAGTGGGCGTATCCTGACACACCACACACCACACACACCACACACCACACAGGCCCAATGCAGATGTGGGGGAGCGGTGAGGGGGACTGTAGGGCGTGGGGCACCTGGTGGACGACGGCGGCCTTGACGAGTTCGCCGACGGTGTTGAATACGTCGAGTCGGACGTTCTCCTCCCTCTCCTTAAGGCGGCTCACGAGCGGGGCTGTCAGGGCCGTGTAAAACTTCTCGAGGCGGTCCGGGTGCGAACGAATCAACGCGGACAACACCTGCACACCCCCCCAACACAACACAACACACACACCACACACATGTGCACCTCCCCCTCTCCCTCTCTCTCCGTGTGTGTGTCAGTCGCCCGACCTTGAGAGCGGCCCTCCTGACTTTCCAAGAGGTGTCGTCGTCATCGCTCTCGGCCAGCCCCTCGTCGTCGTACTCGTCGGCCTCCTCACCGTCGAGCATCTCGTCGTCATCATCACCGCCCGCATAGTAGTTAGGGTCGTACTCGGCCAACGCCAAAGACTTCTTGATCAGCTGATCCAGATACGGAACCATCTAGACAACCACACCACACCACACCACACGAAATGCCACACACCGTACACAGAGGCGAGATGGGAGGGAGGGAGGGAGGGAGGGAGGGGTACCTGATGGGTGCATTTGATGACGAACGACTCTATGGCGGTGAGGCAGTTCTCCACCACCTCGTGCTCGGCCTCTGCGTCGCCCCCGTCCATGGCCGTGTCCTCCTCGCCCTCCCTGTCCTCGCCACATATGCTCAGAAACAGGGGGGCGATCTCGCTGAGGTGGCTGCCGATGCGGAAGCCCACGTTGCGGCCGACCGTCCCGACGCACTGGATGTACATCTGCTTGTTGGACTTGGTGTTGGCGTTGCGCACGTTCTGCAGCAGCACCCGGATCAGCCCGTGCAGCTGACGGTCCGACATGACCGCTGAGAGCACACCGATGCACGCGATGGCGCGCTTGCGGACGGAGGGGCGGTAGGCGGAGGACAGCAGATTCAGCAAGGCGTGGGACACCGGCTCCTGCGCCACAACACACCACACCACACCACACCACGCCAAACACAGGATGGTTGATGGTGCGGTGAACACAACAAAGCAACGCACACCACACAGCGTACCTGCTCGTTGAACCACATCTTGTTCTCCCCGAATCGCTTGAGCAGGTCGTGGAGCACGTCGGTGCACTCCTCCTTGATGGCCGTGTCCGTGGCGGGGTTGTTGCTGACTGTCTGCGTGATGCCCTGGAGCATCTTGGGGATGACGGCCTGGCAGACGATGGTGCTGCAGCTGTCGTGCAGCTCGAAGATCAGGCCCTTCAGACAGGTGGCGTAGATGTCACGCACCTCGGCCTTGGCGTCGAGCACCAAGGACGCCAGCCGACCCATGACGTCGGTGATCTGCTGCTCGCCAAACCGGCCCACGATCTTCGCGAGACACTTGACCGCATTACCCTGCACACACACACACACACACACACATTGAGAGGGGGAGAGGGAGAGGGAGGCGCTCTGCGTGTGTTGGTGTGTTGTGGGCGTGTGTGGGTGTATGTGTGTGCCCCTCGATTTGGCTGACCTGCACGTCGATTGACTGGTCCTCGAGTTGCGTGAGGAATGCCTGGCAGACCTTGGTCGCGGTGGACTGGTCGAGCGACTGGTGTGTGGAGCAGTTGATGATCTCCTGGGTGAGGTCGCTGGCGGCCATGAACCGCTTGTCCTTGTCCCAGTTGCCCATCTCTATCACCAGCTGGTGCAGATTCGCAGGTGCTGCCATCCTTGCTCACGACAGCCAGACAATGTGGTCGGACGCTCGGTCAGCGAGAAGGATTCGAGAGCGATGGAGAGAGGCAGCTGGCTGCTGGCTGTGATGTGCTCGCCGGAGCGTGCCGCTTCAGTCACACGGACAAGAGGGCGGTCGCGTTGTTGCTTTTGGCGACTCGAGATTCGTCCGTTGGCTCAACAAGAGCGAATGCAGTAGCGCATAGCAGCTGAATTCCCTCCTGCACACGTCAAAATGCCAGATCTGGAAGACGTCTCGAAGATCGCTTGCGAGCTTCAATTCCGTTTGTGGCCACTCCCAGGAGAGATCCTTAGCATTTGCCAGTACGCAGGAGGTGCTGCAGGTCTTCTGCATCTGCCGTTGTCAAGATGCCGTCGGAAGATGTGCCGGACCGCTCCTCTACTGCCGCCTGTTCAGGGGGTGCGCCCAACAGCCAGCTTGGGTGCCGTGCCTGCCAGCAGCACCAACCATCTTCCAGCGCCCTTTCGGATCTTGAGGACCCCAACCGATGCAACTACTGCGGCAACGTTCGTGGACGGCAAGCGGATGTGGCGTTGTCTACTAACAGTACTGCAACAGTTGTCAGGCCAGCGACTGGTCTGCCCGTCACAAGGACCACTGCAAGGAGATGAGCAACATTGTGGTCACCCGTGATGACGAATTGCAGCACCTGCTGTCCAAGGCACAGAAGACGATCGTCAACGAGGTTGTCTCCTTCCTTCGGCAAACCTCATTTCCCACACTGCACGTGTCGCCGCATACGCTCCACGGGGCGGTGCAGATGAAGAGCGACGCTGCCCGCCGTCCCCCCTGCGCCAGCGCTGTCCATGACCAAGGCTTCGTCACATAGGACGTCTTCAGGCTTGTGCACATACGTCTTCAGCATCCGTCCCGAGACGGAGGCCATCAAGGACACCGTGAGCAGGGCCCTCGAGACATACCTGGTCGAGTCTGACGGCAAGCTGCTGCCACACCCTTTCGTCGTCTGCGACGTGGATCTGGACGAGCGTGGGCCAGGCGCGCGCCTCTTCTGGTCGGCGAGTGGGAGTGGCTCTTCATGCCGGAGTGGTGGAGCGTGTGTCGTGAGGCACTGGTGAGCAAGACATCGATACCATACAAGCAAGGGGACCGACTCGCACTGACGTCAGGGGAAGCGCATTGCATCGATGGCTGTGTCCGGGGGCGTGTTGCAATGCACCTGGAGGTCATGGCCAATGGTGCCGTCGAGCGCATGTCGCTGTCAGAGTATCTGACACGCGAGGAGTGAGTGACGCGGATCGCGGCCATCGTGGACAGGAGACGTCGAGAGGGGCATGGCCGAGTATTGCTCTACCAACGTACGCACACACGCACATCCGTCCAGCTGTGTGCCTGCTCCGTTTGCAGAGTCGCCTACGTGCCCGTAACGTCAAGACTCAGCTGATCAACAAGGCGGACTTCTTATGTGCGCCGCTGAAAATTAGCAAGACGGACTTCCACCGCATCAGGACGGAGCTGGCTGCCGTCGACCCGCCGTACTCGCTATCCGTTCAGCCATCATAGATGCGCGGCCGCCACAGGTCAGCTAAACACACGCGCACACACACACACACACACACAGAGAGAGAGAGAGAGAGGCGCATACACGCAAGTGCATCGGTGAGAATGTCTTCTGATTGTTATGTCAGGACTAATCGGCGTGGAGCCTCCGTGCGTTTGGTCTGTGCACTGTATGCGATGCGTGTGAGCTTGCTGTGTGCTTGTCATTGTGTGGTGTGTGCGTACCGCAGTACTGACATTCACACACACCCGAATTTTATGGCTGCGTTGCATGGTGTGCCGCTCATCCATCCATCAATCCATCTGAATTAGTCGACATACACCTTAGTGGTGCCTGTCTGTCTAGTTGCTCTGCTGTCTCTCTGTAGCTGTCTGTGTCTCCCTATGTAGCTGTCTTGTGTTCTGACGCTCTCCCTGGGCTCGTTTCCTCTGTCTGGGTGTCTGGGTGTTTATCCGATGGCTTGCGCCTCATTAGACATCAGCTTATTGACACACTTGTACATTGATGGGGCGGCTTTGGCGCCGTGTGCGTGAGAAGTCTGTCACGCGGCTGGCTAGGACTGCATCCATCCGTGTGGTTTCACTGCAAAAACTTAAATTGAAATCGGAGAGGCCGAAAAATGTCATCGCATCAATCCCGTCGTCCATCCATCCACACACACACACACACATGCATCTGCCAACACACACGCACCATGAGACAGACAACACAGCCGCTGGTGCGTCTTGTCGCGTCGGTCGCACGCTTCGCAGGTGTCCTCCACGCAGAGAAGAAACTGCGGGGAGGACGCCTCCAGAGCACAAGACCTACGCGACAAGACACAGCCAGGAGAGGGCACAGATCACATCGCTCACATCACATACGTCACTCATGCAGTCCTCAGATGCCCAGATCAAGACGTCGACCTTATGGTGAGCTACCTCACCGTCTGCCATCGCCTCCCCTGCCCAACGGCCAGCCAGCCAGAGGCGCGGGAGAAATTGTCAGCCACACAGCTCGCCACACACAGAGCACACTTTCACGCAGACACCTCACCAGACGAACGCGCAGACGCACCACTCACATGGACATCCATAGACATAAAACGACCCACCCAACGCCCCCCCACCACAACGCCACACACACATATAGGCAGAGAGATAAAACCGCCCACACCCACCGAAAGCACGAGCACACCTCCGCCCATCCATCTTGTCAACCATCAGCCGAGGTGTGTGAGGTGCGGGACGATGTCCACAGGCGGTCGGAGGTCGGCGCACACCTTCATGACGCTGTGGATCTTGTGGTTCCTGAAGTCGCTGATCAGCTGCGCGTCGATGGGGGCACTCGACAGGTCCGCCAGCTTGGGGAAGGCCTGCTGCTCAAACAAATAGTCAAACCGGGGCGCCCACTTCCGAGAACCTTCACACACAGACAGGGAGAGACGGAGGGAGAGAGAAAGGGGTGTGTCACCGGGTCGGTGTGTGTGTGTGGGGATGGGTGCCTTTCACCGACCTAGTCGTGCGGTTCTGCTGCAGTTGTCGACCATGTATGCGACGCCCTTGAAAGCCATGTATGGGTTCAGCGAGTCCACCGCCTCTATGATGCTCTCGTTCGCCACCTCGCTGTACGCATGACCTGACAACGCACACACAGCAAACCACACCACACCGCACACAAACATCAGGAGCGTTTCCACAGTCTCTGTCTGTGTGTGTGTGTGGATGGGCGCGGCGCAGACACGTACCGGCGTCCATGAGGAGGTCGCACTGTGCGACCATGGTGGCGAGGTACATGCCGGCCGTCACGGGGTCGACAGGGATGGTCGCGGGACGCGCCTCACGCACCTTGTCGCCCACCTGCAGATGAATGCACCCACACAAACACACATCACACACAGACATTGCACACAACAAGCCAAGGGGGAGCCTTGCTGTCTGTGTGTGTGTGTGTGTGTGTGTGTGACTGTGTGTGAGTGACTGTGTGTGAGTGTGTGCGTGTCTGACCTGCCACAGCTCAGTGGAGTCGATTTTGCCGATGGGGTAGAGCCTGAACCGCTTGGAGTGGTCGATGACTGAGGCGATCTCGCGACCTGACGCAACCTCCTCATAGCACTCCAACAATATCTCCTGCACACACACACACACACACGGAGAGAGATGCCATTGTGAATGTGTGTGTGTGTGAGGGGTGTGTGATGGGAAGTCACCATTGCAGGGTGGTATGCGGCGGTGTAAGCCTTTTCGAATAGCTTCTTATCGGCGTCGCTCATGTTGGTGTAGATGGACAGCAGGCCCGTGTGGCTGATGCCCTTGGAAATGGGACCCGTGATGCACTCCACAGACCTGACACACACACACACAGACACAGGGTAGGTGGAACAGTCCGGCCCAGTCCCTCCCTCCCTCCCTCCCTCCCTCCCACCCACACTCACCGAATGTAGGCCTCTGCCTTGTCGACGCCATTGCGCACAAAGTAACGAAACAGACCCTCACACAGACCGTGGACAGCACCTGCACACAACACACACACACACACACACACACAGACAGCCGAAGGATCTACCAAACCACTGGCAATTCCTCTCTGCCCCACCTCCGCTGCCTCACGCACCGAGTAGGATGCCTCTCTCTCCGAATATGTCTGACTTGTACTCGGACTCGAGAGTGGTCTGGAAGGTCACGGGCGACCCCAGACCCACCGCCCAGCCCAACGCCACGTCAGTCGACCGCCCTGTGTCAGTGAAGGCACACACACACACACACACACACACAGAGAGAGAGAGAGAGAGAGAGAGAGGGAGGGAGAGTGTGTGCGTGAGAGTGTGTTGATGTCTTATGGTGTGTTGGGCTACCTGACACGTCTTGATGCACGGCGAATGAGCAGTTGATGCCGGCGCCGTTGACCTCACGGCCCTGCTCATACAGACGGCGGACAGACGGGCCCATCCCTGCAAGGCCACACACACACACACACACACACCGCATGCGACGGCACACGCGTGAATCCACCACACACAGACATGTGTCCACTCCAGCGGAACGGACCTTTTGGGCACACGGCGATGACGTTGAGGTCCTTTGGGAAGGTCTGCCCGATGCTCTTGAGGTGGCCCAGGAGGAAGCCGTGGCTCAGCCCCAGGTAGCTCCCGCCCTTGAGCGCCTTGAAGATCTGCTCGTAGTTCTCACTCTGCGCCGCGTCGGATATCAGCAGAATCGACAGGTCGGACTCGGCAATAACGTCGTACATCTCGCCGAGAGTGCCGGAGGCCTCGGTGAAGCCCTTGTCTTCACAGGGGTGGCGGCCCTTCTTGAGCGTCTCGCTCCGGAGGCCCAGCTTGACCTTGATCCCCGTCCCCTCCAGGCTGTCGCGCAGGTTCTGCGACTGGGCCGGGCCTTGCGAACCCCAACCAATCACACCGATCTGCTTGATCCCTGCACACACACACACACACACTTGCAGTGCATCACGGTGCACCCTGCTTGTGCCTGTGCCTGCGCCCACCACTGAATGCCTCAGGCAGTTTGCTGAAGAGGTGCCGTCCGCCGCGCACGATCCACTCGTCCTTTCCGCCGATGCTGATCTTCTCCTTGGTGAAGACCTTTGTGTCGAAGCCAGACGCCTCATGCACCCTGTACTCAGTCAGGTAGGTGCGGCTCAGCGCAGGGGCCAGCGGGGCGGAGCCATTCGTCGCAGCCATGCTGCGCAGAGGCGACGCTACTGCCCGCATCACTGTTGTTGGAGGGAAAGGCGGCAGATCTATTGCGAGCCAGACAACCGATTTCGCGAGCTTGCAAAAGATCTGACGCCGATGTCGTGAGGGGCTGAGGGTCTGTTGTAGCTGTTGGACAGGCAGGGAGCATGGCGGTTTTGTCGAAATATATGCAGCAGGCGGCCGCGGCGACACGGCTCGGCAAGGCGCCCGTGGAGATGCCCAAGAGTACACACACCACCCCTGCACAGACACACACCGACACACGCACACGGACGACGCACGCAACCCCATCACTGCCTCTACTTGTGTGCGCCGGTGTCGCTGTGCAGAGCTGGACAAGTCGATGTCGTTCCGTGACTACTACAAGCACTCGCCTGTGGCCTTCTGGCTGCAGATCCACAACCCCACTCGCATGCCCTTCTGGAGCCGCGTGTGGGAGCAGCAGTTCGAGAACCGGCAGCTGCTGGGGCTGGGGTGGACGGGGCCCTTCCTCACCATGGCACTCGTGGCACTCACAGGCATGTACGGGCCGGCGCCCATGGACAGAGCCGACCTCTCATGGATGAATTCACGTACGCAATGGGCGAGAGGCAAGGCAAGGCAATGTGGTTCTGTCATTGTGCGTGTGTGGGTGGGCGGGTGGGTGTGCGCTTGTGTTGCGTTTGTGTGTTCAGTTCGGTTTCGTATGCGGACTGCGTACATCAATGAGGGTCGGCGGCCTGCGTATGAGATCGAGAAGGTCCGCGGGGACATCCGCTACATGTACCGGGGCATCGACCACAACTACACACTCAACGAGAAATACGACCTGCTCTTCAAACTCAGGTGGGTGGGCGGTGGAGGGGGGGGGATAGGTGGCTCGCCATGTGTGCATGTGTGTGTGTGTGTGTCTGCGTGTGTGTATCTGTGTCAGGGAGAATTATCTGATTGAGCGTCACCCGGGCATTCAGTATCCGTTTGTGTACCGACAGTTCAACAAACTCTCAGAACAGCCAGACACCTTCTTCGTAAGCCCATGCACACCGCACCCCTCCACTAACCGTCGAATGAATGCCCATCTCTCTCCCTCTCCCCCCCTCTCTCCCTCTCTCTCTCTGCGTGCGTGCGTGCGTGTGTGTGTATGTGTGTGTGTGTGCCATCAGGCCCGGACGTACCCCACCCCCCAAGCATCGCCCCACTTTGAGCACCATGGCAACGGACACCACTGACCGATCGGCAAACAGACGCCTGCATGAGATATAGGGGGCTGCGGGGCATGAGGGCATTTGTGTTGTTGTTGTGATGGCTGGAGGCGGCCATATCGTTAAGGCAGAAGTTGACTTGACTTGAGACTGATTGCTTCAGATTGGTCCGATGCTTTTGACGACAGCGTGACGCTACCTGCCTGCCTCCCTGCCTGCGTGCAGGTTTCATTGTCGTTGAAGCATTCAGTTGACATGTCCGTCACGGCACACACAAGCAGACACAGTCAACCAGGCAGTCATCGAGAGAGAGATCCGGCAGGTGGTGAGCCAGCCATGCAGCACAACGCACACATCCGAAGCGCGGCGGACCGCACCCAAACCGACAGACACACACAGATATAGACGGAGGGAGGGAGGACCATAAATAGAGAACAGAGACCCAAGGAGAAAAAGGCGAAGCCATAGACCGACTCACGCAACCATCAGAGCCAAGCCAGACATTCGGTAACTAACACATCAGCAGCTGGTCGACAGAGTCACGGATCCGCTACAGAGATAACTGACGACGGCCAGCAGCCAAAGATACCCTCCTGACGGCAGACACACACACTCAACCACCAGTACTACTGACTGATGGATCGATCAGTCGCCGCTCTCCGCCTCAGCTACGCCGCGGTCACCTGCCGAAGGCACCACACACACACACACACACAGAATGTGACGCAGGTCGACGTGCAGGCCTGTGTGTCGTGTGTATGGCTGCGTACCTCGGCTGTCCTCTCACTCGCTGTCGTCATCCATATCCTCCCAACCGCCGCCATGGGCGTCGGAATCTACACCACAGCCAAAGACAGACAGAGAAGAAATGCCATCCATCCATGGCCACCATGTGTGTGCGTACCATCATCGCTATCATCGTCGCTGTCATCGGCTACTTGTCCGTCGAAGACGTATGGCGCCACTCGCCCCAACGCCACACGGGCCAGCTGAGGGGTCACGGGGAAGCGGTCCTTGAAAGCACCACTCGCGCACACAGGAACTTCGGTCGTCTCGACACTAACCCTCACTGCACACAATGACACACAGAAAACACTGATGACACTTTACCAGCAGAGCTGCCTGTCTGTCGGCCTGACCATTGTCGTTTCCCTGATCCGCAATGGTAATCCACGCGACGAAGTCGTGGCTGCTGTCGGTGAGCACCAGAACTCGCACATAACCGTCGCCACAGCTGAATGTGCTGGTGCATCCGGCCACCGGTGTGTGGGGCGACTGGGTGAGGAGGCCATTCAGACGGCCGCCTCCAACACGCCTGAACCAACCACACACACACAATCACACACGCACCCACTGGTGCCATTGGTGTGTCACCTGTTGAGGAGTATCGATGTGCAAGGGATCTGGGGAGTCCATGTGAAGGTGTCGAGGATCACACGCTTGGCGAATGACGACACCGACGCATCGGTGGACGGCCAGCTCGACAGCCATCCGCCGTCGATGTGGTCGATGCGGTTTTTCACCGGTGGGTCATGCTCTAGTCGATGCTGCTGATACAGATGGCCGGCGGGGAGGGGCGGGTCGACGTCCAGCCGGAAGCCGGACCAGTCCTCGATGGCCAGCACCCTACCATTGCGGCGGAAGGTCTGCAGGCGGCCCCAGCAACCGAAGTCTATGTGGCGGCCGACCACCATCAGCTGCGCCAACACACGAGCTAACGATCCATACGCCTACACCACACACACACACACACACAGACAGACAGGAATGAGGCCTCTCTGTTCTCTCCCCTCCCCTCTGCGTGTGTCTTACCGTCTTGTTGATGTGTGTGTGGATGTCATCGGCTGTGAGGATGACAGACAGCTCACAGTGGCCGCACTGCCCCGCCAGCTCAATCACCTCGCCGATCTCCACCCACTCTCCCTCCTCCATCACACACACAGCCGCCAGCAGATTACACACGCCGAACTGGTCATCGTCGAACCGCACCAGCTGCACTTGCTGCCCGTTGACCACCCGCCGCAGCCCCGCCTGTGAGTCGACAGAGTGGCGGAGCCGATCTCTCAGCTGGGCCGCTCCGAAGAGACCTCTGAGGCATGTGCAGGTGGCTTTCAGCTGGAGTATGTCTGTGAGGCTGAGGAGGTAGATGGTGCGCCGGCCAACGAAGATGTACGCGAAGGGATGCTGCTGTGGTTGCTGCTCCTGCTGATCCAGCATCATCGCGCCCACACGACACAGGGAGGCCTTCAATGACACGGGTCAAGCTCGCAGACGTCGAAGAATTCGCTCATCCTGTCCACTCGGCCCGGACGGCACTCCCGCTGTGTGTGGGGGTGTGCGGCAGCTGAGATCTCCCGCCGGATGTTCCATTTATCTCGAACGAGGCAGGGAGGCAGAAGACAAGCAAATGTGCTTCGTGAACGAGAGAGCTCCTCCGGTCCTTCTGCTTGTCCAAAACCGCCGATTTTGAGCCAGCTTTCCGCCTGGAGAGCTGGCTTTCCACTTGGAAAGCTGGCTTTCCGTTTAATAAACTGGCCTTCTGCCTGCAAAGCTGGCTTTCCGTGGCGCTGGCTGGCTTTCTGTGTGTCTGGCCAGCTTTCTGAGTGGAGGGCCAGCTTTCTGAGTGGAGGGCCAGCTCGCCGGCCGAAGCACCAGCTTTTCGCCGCACCTCGTCGGGTAGTGGATCCGGATCCCCAGTTGATAGACGCCGGCGGCGTCCCCACTCTCTTGTCATGCTGCTGTCGTCCAGCGGTAGTCTGCTGCTGCGTGGCCTCCTTCCTGTAGCACAGGGCCAGGTACTCGGCAGCGGCGTGCGAAGCCATTCTGCTGGAGAGGCTTTGCAACAATCAGGGTGGTCCCGTTGAGGCGCAGGTCGAAGTCCTCGAGAACTGCGGTGCGCTGCTGATGCAGGCTTGCAGCTGCTCACCAACAATCGACTGCTGCCGTCATTCCCTCTGCTGGAGTGTGTCTGTGTGCTGGTGATGCTGGTCAAGACGCCCGGCCAGAACACACACAAGCTTCAGAAGGCGCTGGCAATTATCCGCTCTGCCGCCACTCCTGGTGCAAAAACCAAAACAAGCTGGCAAGAATGGCTGGCTGCATCGGAGCGGCCTGTCTGCCTGTCTGTCTGCCTGTCTGTTTGTCTGTCTGTCTGTCTGTCTGACTGTCTGTCTGTCTGTCTGTCTAGAGTGCACCGACGAGTGTGCTGCGTTGTTCTTATATCTTCTGACCGGGAAGACGCCTTGGCCAAGCCTGCACTGGCGCGAGGAGTCATTAGAGATTCAGACAACAGCGACTGACTCGCCGTAGCTGCTCAAAGTCAGCTTGAACACACACACTCACGCGGAGACAGAGAGACAGCACGCCCCTCGCCCGCACAGACACATGTCATTGTGTCTGTGTTGCTGCAGCTGTATTGTGTACACATTGCGTGCACTTGTAACCCTGATAGCTCGCCCAAAAGCTCGCTATAAGGGCTGCAGTGCGTCCAACGTAGGGTTTTTGATGAACCGGATGAGCAGGGGGCGGATGGAGGTGATTTGGGGTTGATTTGACCGAGTAATGAAGCAAGCACGCATCGTGTGTCCCCATACTATAGGTAGACGGCCTAGAGAAGGCCAATCACCTGTACACCACCGAGTAAGCAAACGAATGAACGGTGCCGGTGTCTCCTTAGAAAATAAACGAGAAATATGGGCACACATCTTCAGGCTGAAGCTCGCCCCACTTGTCAGCATCCGCCCCACGAAGTACAAAGACTTCAAGATACGGAATCATAAGCGACACACTGAACAGACATACAGACAGACAGACAGACAGGAAAGGCAGACAAGGGTCCATTCTTGCAGCATATAATAGTGTGTGTCTCGATCGCAGCTTACCCGCGGGTCATCATCCATAAGCACGTAAAAAATCCGCACCATGTGACGCCTTTCTCGTAACTGGATGACAGCAGAGGGATGTTGTTCCATCGGACCATCACGAGAAAGAGAACCGCTTCGAAAGCGCATTCGATGCTGACCAGCACGAACAGGCCCCCAATTCCTTGCACAAAAGCGAGAGATGACGCGGTGCCCATTATTTGGTTAGTAATTAACAAAGTCAGGTTGGTGTAGAGCAGCCCGGTGACTTCGATGAGAGAGTACAGCCTGATTTGGTCTGACAGGGTGCGGAGGTAGCGAGCTGAGACTTCCAGAGACGCCAAAGCTGACTGCACGTTGACAGTCGCTGGCTCCGTGCTAATGAAGGAAAGGGCTGCTGTCATTAATGTGGTCTGCCGCCTCAGGTGACTGCTCGTCGTCCCGCTGTGCTGGAGTCTTGAAGCGTTGTTGTCTTTGTGTCTAAGTGGTCGATCGCTTATCGCATTGTCAACTGCAGCGGTCGCGATGTCAGTAAAGGGAGGAGGGTCCGTCGCCTGTGGTGTCCCTGCCTGTGCTGTCTGCTGTGCAGTGGGTTTGGGTCTGTTGCAGTGGCCGCTCATGAAGAACCTTCTTGCGAAAACGTAGAGCAATATGTCTGCATTCATCCAAGAGAGGATAGACAGCTATAAAGAGAAGCATCCAAGAAGTCCATTCATATGTACATGCCACTACTACATGGCTGACGCACAGTATGGAAGTAGTATATCCGTGATGAGATCCAGGCTGAAGGCGGACAGCGATGAATAGTAATATGTCTCATTCATGTTTTCGTCTATAGCCAGCTTACAGGGCAATCAAGATAGAGTATATGAGCTTGCTATCTAAGCCCGCCATGTCTGCTTGGAGGCATTTTGGTGCCACCACGTATATTACCGCAGGCCCAACTATCATGTGAGAATTCAAGGTTGGGGGGCCCTCCTGTGTGAGAGAACAAGCACGTGTACATATCGGAATTATTGGGCTGGCTTCGCTATATATGTACCTTAATTGATCTGATAAGCTTGTTCACCAGTGATACAACCGGCAAGAACATTAAGACAAATGAGACCGCTATATGAAGTTGTCTCTTATCGGTATGTGCAGCGGCTGCAAGGGGGAAGAAGATCGTCTCTAGGAGCGTGGTCGAAGTGAAGCTCAGCGCAAAGACAATGGTGCCTTTCAGTGCATATTCCTGCTTGTGCTTGATGCCTATGGATCCAGCCACCTGGGATCCAGCCACCTGGCGGAAGTAGAGGTAGGGGCAAATGATCATACAGCTCCACCACATTGGTGTGATAATGCGTCTCCTCCAAGTTCCCTTCCCGTGCGCTTGGTGGGCGACAGCAATCAGGATGGACACCATCATCAGAACGGCGAAGATGAGCCGGCATTCCTTCAGCCTGGAGAGCATCATCCGTAGATCCACTCCCTCAGTAATATGCAGGTAGAACAGGATTACCGGGCATGCCACAATACGACGGATGACGTCGAAAGCGGGACCCAGGTCGAAAAGTGATCGGCATGCGAATTGCCGAAGAGCGAGTGTGTAAAGAACGAGAAGCGCCGCGATGCCAAGAGCCATCCCCAGCTGCCGCATGATGACTTTCATAACTCGTCTGACGGTGATCCTCAGAGGTTCGGGGGCAAAGTGTGCACCCACGAGCACCTCTCGTGTTCTGCCGTCGGGGTCCGCCACCGTCCTGTACACGAGCGTCGTGTCGAATTCCTCGTAAGCAGCATCATAGCCAGCCGCCTCACGGAACTCGCGAACTAATGCATCCATCGCTCGCTCCTCGCCAGGCAACACACGGCCCTCCTCTTGCTTCCCGGCCGCCTTGTTGCTGTCGTTGACTGCGATGTTTGTCTGCCCTGCCGTTGCGGTGGTTGTGGTTGAGTTGAGTGACGCCCGTCGTCTTTCGTCCCCGTGCTGGTACGCTGTGATGTTGATGTGGTCGCCATCAGCTGCCCCCTTATCCTCGTTGCTATTCTGTCGTTCGTCCAGCGGATTGTTTCCAAGGCTGGGCAGGGACGAGCTGCTGCTCACATCGCATGGTTCATCGCCATCCACTTGAAAGAGTCTCGCAGTCCCCCGCACTTGTGCGTTGGTCATAACGTGACCGCCATCAGCTGCTCCCTTGTCCTCATTGTCGTTCTGTTCGTCTACCAGATTGGTTCGAAGGCCGGGGTGGGACCAGTTGCTGCGCACATCAGACACATCACTGCATGGTTCATCGCCATCTTCTTGAAGGACCCTCACAGTCCCCCGCACGGGTGAGAGAGGACAAACAGTGTTCTCGGTCATTCTCCGTCGGGCGGGACTCGTTACGTTGAAATGCATGTAAAAGCCCATGAGCCCCGCAACGGAACCGAAGGGAGTGCTAGTAGCTTGGCCCCAATTGCGGCATCGGCCACTCGAGTCAATTCGCATCTCGTTGGGCTGGAGGAGATCTCTGTCAGTGAGTGAGCAGCCATGCAGAAAGCATCCACGGGCAGCCCTGATCTGTGTCATTTCTTCTGCAGGTGTGAGTCGTGACATCGGAGCAGGCACGGACCATTCTGCGCGTGTATGTCTGTGTGTCGGTCTTTGCAGCTGTGAGGCAATGGAGTCGGCGGGCGGCACAGCCGAGGCCAAAGATGACCATCCGTCGCCCCAAGCAGTGCGGGTCAAGGCGGGCAAATTGGTCGATGCCATCCACACCAAGGCGCCTACGACCAGGCCGTCCACCAGCGAGGGCTGGATGCCGTCGAGACCGAGATCACCGCCGTCATGACCGACATCTGCCACCTGACGGCGTCGGCGAGCGATCAGCAACTCTGGTCCCGCGCCATGTATCAGCTTCTCCGCCTGTTGAGCATCAACCACATGGCCTCCACAATGGAGCAGAAGGCCGTCGACGTCGTTGTGGTGCCTGTCTTGGTCGAGCAGCTGAGCGGGCGCGAGGAGCTGGAGAGTGTGGCAGACTCCTTAGCAGACTGGCGCTGCGTCATGCCGCGGGCGTGGTGGATGCCAGTGCGGTCCCGCCGCTGGTGCAGCTCGTGTCGTCACCCGATGATGATGTGCGTACAGAGGCCATCGAGGCGCTGTGCAACGTCACGAAGGGATCAGTGACCGGTCGCGATGCCGTTGTGGCGGCCGCAGGCGTCCTGGAGCCGCTGCTGAAGGCGATGCGCGAGAGCAGCAGCATCAAGGTGCTCGCCAGAGGTGTCCAGCTGCTCTTCACCCTGTGGAGTGTCCGGCCGCCCCTGCCTCCACTGGCCAAGCTGGCGCCCTTCGTGCCCATACTGGCAAGTTTCACCAGTGCGACTGATGAGGGCGACCGTGTTCGGGTGATGGGGGTACGTGGCGGAGTTGTGTGCCTGGGCGTGTATCGAGGGCCAAGGTCAGTGCGGGGACGAACCGCCACCTTTGGCTGCCTCCACGGCTGATCGCTGTATACGCCCTGCTTGCCTCTGATTGGTGATTCCCTGGCCCTCATAGGTACCGATGCCGACCGTGATATGTTGGTCGAGTGTGCCGCCGTGGCAGTCAGCTGAGCCACAAATGAGACTCACCGGATGCCTGACGATGGCGTTCGTAACTGGAGGTAAGACGGCCACACACATGCCATCCTGCGGCGTCACGAGTAAGGTGCTGTGCTGTTTGGTGTGGACCGCTTGGGTGCAGGTAGTCCTGCTCACCTGCAGGCTGTCATCGATCCTGATTTATTTCCTCTGCTCGTCGACGCGGCGGTCAGCGCGGAGCTTTCCGGCACGGCAGCAAGGACCATCGGAAGAATTGTAGCCCGAGGATCACAGCGACAGGTGCGTATGGGAGCCAGCGATCTCCAAGACACACACCGCACATAGCCCCACATTGACGTGTCTGATTGCGTATCCGTTTGTGCAGATTGAGCATGTGGCTGAGTGTGGGGGAATTCAGCGCCCCTCTTGGCCTGCTCAATAAGGACAGCAACCACAATGCCTCCACGGGTATCACGCTCAGGATGCTGTGGCACGTGCTGTGGCAGATGCTAAGTTAGGTCCACTACACGGAAGTACATGTCCATCGCTAGCCCCCCTACCAGTTGTGTGCTGCCGATGTGTGTTGTCTGGGTGTGTGCAGTGCGGGTCGGCAGAAGCAGGCCAATTGGATGAGGGCCTCCCCGACAACCCCTACCACCCACAAATTGAGCAGGTGAGTGGACGAGAGAGAGAGCGACGGACAGCGGGTACCATTCATTCACACGGCTGTCTACCTTGCTCTGACCTCCTTGCAGGCCGGCGATGTGGACAAGTTGGTCGAGCTGCAGGCACACAAGGACTGACGGGAACATCGCAGAGCAGGTGGCCTGCCTGCCTGCACGGCACCGTGTGTGTATGGGACACCACGCGAACACACACTGTCAGTGTGTTGTCTGTCTCTTGTGTGCTCTTGGGTTCATTCATTCAGACAATGGCGATCCACATTGACCACTTCACAGCTCGCGTCGACGCACAGCGTCTGGAGGCCTTGATTCAGGCGGGTGTGATTCACGTGGTCCCTGAGCCTGGTGGGGGTGAGGATGACCGGGCCACCCACGTTAGCGACAGCGACAGCGGCAGCGACAGCGATGGCGACAGCGATGGCGACGAGGAGGCAGACGGCCAGCTGTATGGCAATGGCGCGGACCAGGAGGAGTAGACAGATAGCTAGACAGACGGCCGCTTCCTCCATGACGCGTAGATGCGTAGATGCGTGCATTCCTAGTGTGTGAATGTCTGTATGTGTAGCTAGCTGGCGAGAGGCAGAGACGCAATACAAAGGCATACGGATGTGTGGCTGACTGACTCGACGAGCATCGCGTTGAAATGGCCAGCCTGTTGCCCGATGGCCGGCCGTGTCTTGATGGAATCTGACTCGTCGCTGGACACATTGACTGACACGACCATGGGGCCAAATGAAATGAGGCACGTTTTGATGGGATTTGACACGAAAGGACGGTTAGTACTATTCACACACTCATGCATACTGGGCAATGTCACGCGCATCAGAGAATACATGCATCGACACACCGGACAAAGTCAGCCAGCCATCCATCGGTATACATCGACAGGGTAGAGGGAGGGGGAGAGACAGCTAGACACGCACATAGCTCGGCAGACAGGCCCGACGCACAGACCTACCCCAACCCCTCAGACCACAGCCAGCCTGGATGGGGATCATCAGCAGCTATCTATGGCGCCAGTTGAATGCGACCCAGCTACAGGTATCCTCCTGAACACCGACGCACACACCGGGAGGGCACGGCATCCGTTCGTTGACTGACCTGGTGGGGTGTGTCGTACCGGTGTTCGATATGTTTGTGATTATGGCGATGCAGTGCCCTCGTCACCGCTCTCCTCGTCAGCTGCGGCGTCCTCCTCCTCATCTGTCAAACAGACACACACACCTGCAATGAGAGAGAAAATCTGTGTCCTTGTTCCCATCCACTATGCTGTACCTCCGCTGCCCTCTCCTCCGCTGCCCTCATCCATATCATCATCGTCACCCTCATCCATATCGTCACCGTCTACACCACACATAGACAGACAAGGCACATCGTCGTATAAACGACGTTCATACACACATTCCTCCCTCAGCCCGTACCGTCATCGTCGCTGTCGTCGTCCTGCTGCTGTTGTACTTGGCCGTCGAAGACGTATGGCGCCACTCGCCCCAGCGCCACGCGAGCCAGCTGAGTGGTGACGGGCAAGCGGTCCTTGAAGGAACCGCTCACACACACAGCCGCCTCGGTCCTCCGAACATCCACCCTCACTGCAGACAGACGAGAGAGAACAACACATGACATTTGATCACCAGCAGAGCTGCCTGTCTGTCGGCCTGACCGGTGTTGTTTCCCATATCCACAATGGCAATCCATGCGACGAACGAATGGCTGCTGTCGGTCAGCACCAGCCACCGCACATCACCGTCCCAGCTGAGTGTGGTGGTGCATCCGGCCACTGGTGTGTGGGGCGACTGCATCAGGAGGCCGGCCGCCACCAACACGCCTGAACCAACCACACACACACACACACACACACAATCAGACACACACCCCTCTCACTCACTGCTGCCATTGGTGTCTTACCTGTTGAGATGTATCCATGTGAGATTGATCTGGTGAGTCCTGTCGAAGTGCCGGAAGATCTTGCGCTTGGCGAATGACGATACTGACGCATCGGTGTACGGGCCAGCGAACGACACCCATTCGCCGGCGGTGCCAGAGTAGTCGATGCGGCTGCGCACTGGTGGGTCATACTCTAGCCGGTGCCGCTGGTACAGATGGCCGGCAGCGAGGGGCGGGTCGACGTCTAGCCTGAAGCCGGGCTCGTCCTTGATGGCCCGCACCTCACCATTGCCATGGCGGAAGATCTGCAGGCGAGTGCCGTAACCGAAGTCGATGTGGCGGCCGACCACCATGAGCTGCGCCAACACACGAGCTACCGATCCATACGCCTACACCACACCACACACAGAGACAGAGAGAGAGAGGGAATGAGGCCTCTCTGTTTTCTCCTACCCCTGTGTGTGTGTGCCTTACCGTCTTGTTGGGGTGTGTGTTGATGTCATCGGCCGTCAGGTTGAGGGGCAGTGTGCAGCAGCCGCACTGGCTGGCCAGCTGCAGCACCTCAGCCACCTCGTCCCACCTCTGCTCTTCCACCATCCAGATGGCCGCCAGCAGCTCACGCGGTTCAGACACCGTCTGGGCGTCGAAGGCCAGCACGACGTCCAGCCGGGTGCCGTCAGCGAGGCGAATGCGATGGAGGGAGCGGTTGAGTCGGCTGCGGAGGATCTGGGCGGGGAAGTCGACCTTGCTGAAGAACATGGCCGACCTCCTGATGTGGCCGAGGTCCTTGACGTTGTGCAGCTCATCGCGCTCGTCCCGATAGACGACGTCGAGCACCTGGCCGTTGATGGCGGGCGACGCCTTGTCGGTGCTCTTGCTATTGACCGCACCCATCGCACTCGTAAAGGCTACTTTCTACGCCATGGAATCGTCATTGAAGCTCGCAATGAAGAGAATGATCGAACTCACTGCTCCCGAGATGGCGAGAAGAGAGAACACAATGTGCCATGCCATGATGTCTGCGGGATGGCCGATTGCGGTTTGAGTTCAAGAAGAAGGAGAGTTGAGTGCACACCGATATGGGCAATGATGCATTGCTCATTCATTCACACACCCTCGTGAGTCAGTCAGTCCATCAACACAGCCAGGCCAATACATTTATATGGACCGTCACGCAGAGAGGGGAGAGCCAGCCATCGTCATGCATCCCTACGACCGACATGCCTAGGCCTGGCCCACATGTGACTGAATCAATGAACGCGTCAGTCAGGTGCCACACTCACGATCCCTGGCCATGCAGGCCACACACACACACACTTTTCACGAGAGAGAGAGGCCATCGACGTGTACAGACACATTAATTCCGTATGTATACGAAGTCAGTCAGTGTATACGGATGTGGGTACTCACATAATAACATATTAAAAATCGGTGTGTACAGAGATCGAGGGACACAGAGAGGGGAGGGGAGAGAGGAGGCAGAGGAGGCAGCCGACGTACTGTCAGGCAATTAGGCAGCAGAGATGGACACAAAGCAAGACACACGCACCGCATGCAGCGAGCCGCCCCGCCTTACCATCACCATGCACCACCGCCACCGCGAGTAAGTCAGGAGGGCTGGGGCGGATCGCTCGTGTGTGTGGAGGCGTATGCACATGACCGAGTGCCATGCAGCAGCCGCGCCCAATACGATATGAACTCAGGAAGCCGCCCACAGCCCCAGGGAACCAAAAAGTTGGCAAAAACGACTGACTGCATCGGAGCTGTCTGTCTGTCTGTCTGTGTGTCTGTCTGTCAGTCTGCCTGGTGTGAGTGGATGGGCCACGACTGTGAAACACACACTGCCACGTATGTGTGATGTGTGTGCATGGAGCAGACAATGCGGCGCAGATGGATAAACGGATGGATGAATGGATGGACACACCATACAAGAGAGTGTGATGTGTCGGTCGGCCCGTCTGTCTGTCTGGGTGAATACATATGCACATATGTGTACACCTTCAGAGAGAGAGAGAGAGAGAGAGAGAAGATGCCAACCATCAGCCCAACAAATTAAAGCACCGACCACCCAGCCATTCAGACGGAGAGGAGGGAGGGGCAAAACAGATAGACACGGTAGCCAAGGAGTGTTGGAGTGAGTGTGTGTATTAATTTCTGTCCACCGGTACGTTCACATCAGTCAGTCCATCCACACAAACACACACACGGACGCAGCCCGGCAGCCAGCCCGATACAGCTTGTTGGCCATGGTTGTGAGATTGTGTGGTGTGGGAGAAACCTGCCATGTAAGAAGGTCGATAGAGGGCACGGCATCCATTCATACACACATTCCTCCCTCAGCCCATGCCGTCATCGTCGCTGTCGTCGTCCTGCTGCTGCTGTACTTGGCCGTCGAAGACGTATGGCGTCACTCGCCCCAACGCCACACGGGCCAGCTGAGTGGTCACCGGGAAGCGGTCCTTGAAGGAACCGCTCACACACACAGGTGCCTCTGTTGTCCGAACATCCACCCTCACTGCAGACAGACGAGAGAGAACAACACATGACATTTGATCACCAGCAGAGCTGCCTGTCTGTCGGCCTGACCGGTGTTGTTTCCCATATCCACAATGGCAATCCATGCGACGAAGTCGTGGCTGTCGGTGAGCACCAGAAACCGCACACGACCGTCCCGGCTGAATGTGGTGGTGCAGCCGGCCACCGGTGTGTGGGGCGACTGGATGAGGAGGCCATCCAGACGGCGGCCACCAACACGCCTGAACCAACCACACACACACACACCACACAATCAGACACGCACCCCTCTCGCCCACTGGTGCCATTTGTGTGGTACCTGGTGAGTGTAGTCGATGTGAGATTGATCTGGTGAGTCTTGAGGAAGTGGCGGAGGATCACACGCTTGGCCAACGACGACAACGAAGCATACTCGTACAGGAAGCTCGACACTCATCCGCCCAAGGACTCGATGTGGCTGTCCAGTGGTGGGTCATGCTGTAGTCGGTGCCGCTGGTACAGATGGTGGGCGGCGAGGGGCGGGTCGATGTCCAGCCGGAAGCCGGGCTCGTCCTTGATGGCCCGCACCTCACCATTGGGATGGCGGAAGATCTGCAGGCAGCTGCCGTCACCGAAGTCGATGTAGCGGCCGACCACCATCAGCTGCGCCAACACACGAGCTACCGATCTATACGCCTACACGACACCACACACACAGACACACAGACAGACAGACAGAGAGAGAGAGGAATGACTGAGGCCTCTCTGTTCTCTCCCACCCCTCTGTGTGTGTGCCTTACCGTCTTGTTGGCATGTGTGTTGATGTCGTCTGCCGTGAGGTTGAGGGGCAGTGTGCAGTAGCGGCACTGGCTGGCCCACTGCAGCACCTCCCCCGTCTCATCCCACCGCCCGCCCTCCTCGGCGATCCACACGGCCGCCATGAGCTCACCCATCCCCAGCGATGGGTCGAACCGCACCAGCTGCAGCTGCTGAGTGTTGATGCCATCTCCGTCACGGCTCAGTGAGTTGGCGAGGCGGTTGCGCAGCTCTGCTATGGTGAAGGCAGCCCGGATGCGCCGCGATGTGACCCTCAGGCGGGCAACCGTGACGATGTCGGGCAGATGGCCTCGGCTGCCGACAAACAAGTGGCTGACGGGATGCTCCTGGGCAGCCATCGTCCCGTCAGCCGCCCCCGCCTTCACGCCACGCTGTCAACACATCGCTACGGACGGAAATCACAATCGCGTCGTGGATCGCCAAAGCTCGCAAAAGACTCGGCTTGCAAAAAAGAGCGACTCCGTGCGAGGAACGGAGCTTGTTCAACGTGAGATGTGACTCGCTCCCCTCCGCCCTTCACCACAGCAACTACTCGCTCCCTCACCTGACGCCACCTGCGCTTGGTGTCGTGACAGTGTCGTCGACAGGCCGGATCTGCCTGTTGGTGGCAGAGCGTCCTTCATCGATGACGGGGAGGACCCTGGACGGTGTGTCGCCCTCGGACACCAAGCTGCTGTTGGATTTCCTCAACCGACTCGGCTCATTCGAGAACGCGAACCGGTCACAAGCCAAGAACCTATCAAGGTCGGTACACCACACACACGGAGGGGCAGAAAAACGTCAGGGAATGATCTGTGTCGTGTGTTTGGCTCGTGGGGTGGGGTGGGGTGTTCTGGCTGTTTGGTTCAGGTTCATCTCGACTCGTTCCATCTCTGCGTGTGGTGATTCGCGAGCTCTCGCCACCCCACCACTTTCACCGGAGGCCAATGCCAAAGACACCTGCACACCAGGTCTGAGAGGCTGAGTGACAAAAGGAGGCCCATCAGGCAGACAGCAATGACACTCCGCGGCGCTCTCCCCTCCCTCCGTGTGTGACGGTTGCAGGCCAGCGCGCGTCATTGGATCGCACCAGGTTCGCCCACGCCCCCCAGGTGTCATCCTCCCCCCCCCCATTCTTCTCACGGCCACAACAGCCGGCCGTCCGACCACAGCCCACCAGAACAGACGAGACCACGGCTGTCCTAGACACCAGGTCGTCTTCGCCCAGCCCTCGGCGCGTGACGCCCCCTCCCCCAGCGTCAGACAGACCAGGATGTCTGACGCCCACCGGGTGTGTGCGGGGGCGGCGGAGGGGCCCGCTGCCGCTGACGCTTCACTGCGATGAGAGAAAGGAGGATCGTGAAGAAGCCCTCCTTTCCAAGCCCAGCTGGGCCAGAGGCCACACACGCCCAAGGGCTGTGACCGACCCCTACGTGCGGCACTCGCTGGACTCCATGCGCGACAACCCCCCGCCATCCAACCGCTCGGACGAGGTATTGGCGCCCCTGGACGACCCCCACCTCTCCCCTCTGGTGCAGAAAAGCCGGTCGCTCAGAGGCCGGCCGATTGCCCGGGGCCATCGTGAGGGCCTCATTTCCGCATCTGGGGGTAGTTCGCGGTCTGTGCCGTCGCCCTTTGGCGATGTGGGCTATGGGAGCGGTCGCAGGAGCAGTGTGGGGGCGGGCAAGGGGCGGGACGGCGTCAATAGCAATAGTGACGACGCCGTGGCGCGGTTCCACCGGCTGCATCGGACGGGGCGCGTCATCAGCTCACTCAACTGCCTCGATATCGGTACCTAATGACGCAGAGAGGGGGAGGAGAGAGTGGAGTGCTGTTGCCCTTTGTGCGCTCATGTGTGTTGTGTTGTGTACGTGTACGTGTGTGTCAGGTGAGGCGTACAAGGGCGCCATAGACGAGCTCAAGGCCAACCGCAACGCATCCCAGCCCATGACGGCCGTGGTCAACCCACGCGCAACAAACACGCCATGTGCGTCCAACTACCAGAGGGACCGGCCGCGGTCGGCCTCCGTCGACGCCTACACGTCGTCCAGCCACGCCAACAGCAGCGGCGTCCACCTGTCGGGCTCGAGCGACTCGCTCGTGTCGCCGAGTGCCTCTTCCCACGTGTCGAGACGGGGCAGCCGTGAGCGTGACGAGGGTGGCAGCCTGGGCGGCAAACAGGGCGGGTACTTTGCCTTCAAGAGCCTCGTGGGATCTGTCTTCAGTCTGGCTAAGCGGGGTGGACCTCAGGTGAGTGGAGTGCCGGACCGGAATACACAGACCAGACACCAGTGAGGGTGACATGTTCACGTGTGCGTGTGTGTGTGTGTGTGTAGGGTGGTGGTCCGCGGTCGCGCGCATCGCCCCGGAACGTCCCCATTCCAGAGGATGAGGAGCTCCCACCGCCCACAGCCGTCATGCCCGCCACACCATCCAGACAGGTAGGTACATCACACACGCACACACGAGAGGGGACACACTTAGAACCATCAACCAAACCACCATCACATTGCGTGTGTATGTGTCGTGTCGTGTTGTGTGTGTCAGGACCGTGTGAGCCAGTGGCAGCGTGCGTGCAACCGTCGGTCGGAGCAGTCGATGCTTCCCTCGCCGATGGAGAACCCGCCCACGGGCAAGATGGTGGCCCCCTCTGTGCGGTCGAGCGGCAGCATCGACTACTGGCCGGCAGAGGTCATCCAGCTCCTGGCGGGCGCGAGCGGGACCCCCATGGGCGGACCATTCTCGCCTGCATGCATCTACAGGTGAGTTCACCGAGCACATTCATCAAACGAATCACACACGGATGCCCATCCATCCATGTCGATGTGTGTGCCTTGGCGCAGGTTGACGGGTAAGACGCCCCGTTCGTCGTCGAGCAGCCCTCCCCCCGCCTACATCGACGGCATCGGCAGCGGCGGGCCCCCCGTCTTCCACACGCCGGTGCTGCTGCCGCCACCACAGGAGAGGGGCCTGCAGCTCGCATGCGGCATTCACTGCATCCCCAAACCTGACAAAACCGGCACAGGTGAGTGACTGAAGGAGGGAGGACACACACATCGGTGAATATAGGTGGATGGATGGATGGATGTGTGTGTGTGTGTGTGATCCATCAGGTGGTGCGGACGGTTACTTCATCGACGAGCAGTGCTGTGCCGTGGGAGTGGCTGACGGTGTGGGCGAGTGGGAGCAGCTGGGCATCAACCCCCGCATGTTTGCCGACGAGGTCATGGAGGGATGCAGAGCCGCTGCGCCCAAAATCAACGACATAGATGTCAGCCACCCAGACACACGACAAACGCCATCGACAAACACACCACGCCATGTACATCTGTCCTGTCGTCATGCATCTGTGCGTGCAGTCGCTGTCTTCCCCGTCGATGAAGGCCCGTCGCATATTGCAGAAGGGGTTCGACGCCGCGCGTGCGTGGGGCTCATCCACCGCCCTCGTGGCGTGCCTCGACGAGCAGGGCAAGCGGCTGGGCGTGGCTAACCTAGGAGACTCTTCCGCACTAGTGCTCAGGTGAGTGAGGAGTCGACACGGGTCTTCTTCACAACACGTGTGGACGTGATGTGTGTGTGTGTTGGGTGTGTGTCGATGTGATGTGCAGGCGTGGCGGGTCTGATTTGTACATGACGGTCGTCCGGCGCATTAAAGAACAGCAACACAACTGGTAAGGCGAGGCGCACCGCACCAAGACAATAAATACATCACATCAAATCAACACACACCATTTCTGTCCATCTCAACTGTCTGTCTGTCTGTCTGTCTGTCCAGGAACTGTCCGTTCCAGCTGGCCAACGTCCCTGTGCGCGAGGACTGGCCCATACTCGAACAGAACGGCCTCCACAGGCTTCTCAGGTCAGTGATCACCCACCCACCCACCTACCAAAAACCAGCACACCAAATCTCCTTTCCCTTGTCCATCCATTCCACGCAGGCTTCTCCAAAATGCGGCCGTGTCGGGTGCGTCTGCCACTCGTGCCGACCAGCCGGCCCAGTCTGAGCTGTACGATGTGCCGGTCAAGGAGGGGGACCTGCTCATCTTCGGCACTGACGGCGTCTTCGACAACCTACACGACTACGAGGTCTGCGCACTCTGCTCACTCGCCACCTCGCCATGGGAGGCCCGGCTCTTCTACCACAATGAGGCCCTATCCACACACCCTGATGTAAGCAGCAACGACGCACTGGCCCGACACACAGACGTCAATGCCTCCAATCCATGGTGTCGTCTTGTCTTGTGTATGGTATGGTCAGAACATCGCTCGTGCGTTGGCCAAGGCGGCGTTCTTCCGCTCCCTCGACTCGAGGGCTCGCACGCCATTCGCCAGGGGTGCTGCGCGGGCTGGCGAGGCATTCCAGGGGGGAAAACCTGACGACATCACGGTAAGGAACAAGACAGGCACACGATGGAGATGTGTTGGATGCTATCCTCCACCCATTCACGCAGGTGCTGGCTGCGTGGGTGACGTTCCCGGCCTCATCGCCCACCGCCCAGCCGCGCCGGTCGCTCCCCCGCTCGTCCGCGCAGCACCACACCAGCCCACAACACAACAGGGAGAGGAAGCGATGAACGGCTGACATGCGGTGCTGAGAGGGGGGCTCCTCGGTCCGTCTATTAGTTTCGTCCATTCCTTGATAAGTTGGTTTAATTCGGGCAGGGCAGCGGGCGGGTGGTTGTGTGGGTGGTGTGTGGGTAATGAGGGATGCTTTTCCGCGCATTGCGAGTGAGTGGATGGGCGGGCGTTTTTAATGCCATTGGGTGCGGATTGCTGCAGAGAGGGAGGGAGGGATTAAGCGCAGCACACGGGGGACTTTTTGTCGCCTGTGTATGTGAGGGTGTGGTGCATTGTGGAAGTGCGGGAGTGTGGGAGTGTGCAGTGCGGTTGTGTGGTGTCTCGTGGAGCTTTGCCTAAGGTCGTGTCCAACTCACTCTCTCCTAGATGTGTCATCTGCCGGCGTTTTGTGCCTGGAATGGTGGTGTCCGATCTCCACACAGCGTCCTTCACGCACGCCAGGTGGAGATTGGACGCCAACACTTCCAGCGTCGAAACACGGGCAGTCACACGTGAGAGTCTATCTGCCTGTATCTCTGTTGTCTTGACTGGTCTGTCTGTCTATCTGTCTGTCTAGCTATACATACCGCCACGTAACACACACGACCGCACTGGTCGTCACCTTCCTCCCTCCCTCCCTCCCTCTCTGCCTCTTCTTATCATGCGTCCGTGCCATCGATACCTCGTTAACTCTTTTTACCTTTTCATCATACAATGGATGTGCTGATGGAAGGATGTGAGATGGATGGGTGGATGGATGGGTGTCTGCTGCCCGTCCCTGGGTGTCTGTATGAGCGGACGGAGCGGGGTGATGAGTGGATGTCTTGGCTGGCTGGGTGGCCGCCTGACGTGCCTGCCTGCCTGCCTAACTGCCTGCCACAAGTCTTTCTTTCCTTGATACCGGTCGCTTTCTACTGTCTGTCTGTCTGCGTGTGTGAATGTGTGAGAGTAATCGTATTGTATTGTATTGTATGTATGTGTGTGTATTGTCTGTAGTCGTTTTGCCTAAAGGGAAGAGGGGATGGATGGATGGATGGATGGATGGCGACCAAAATGCTGGTCGTTGCAGCGTGTGAGTGCTGTTTCGTTCGGGGGCTCTGTATATATAATACTCGCTGGACACACCATGTCTAGCCGAAGTGACCTACATGGCCGGCCGCCTGTCCACTCCAGAACCAGACAGACAGACAGACTGGCGCCTCCCTGCTGAGGGAGGCGCACAGGGGCCCCATTGTAAGGGGCGTGGGGAGGGGGAGAGGGGTCCGTCCACACACACAAGGGCGTGCAGTTTCCTCCCTGTTGTCAATATGCCTTGCTCTTGCCCTACCTTGTCTGGTGTTTCCTTTCACACGTACGCACCAACACGCGCCGTCTAAACACTCTTTGCTGCTGTCGATCTCTCTCGAAGAGTTCTTTCTGCATGGTGTGATTGTTGTGTGTTGAAGTGTGTGTAGTGGTCACTTTGCATGCATACAGCAGCCCCCGCAATTCACTCTGTTGGTTGGCAGTGCATCGTTTCGTCGTTCGTTCATCTGGAATAAACACACGTACATACGACAGTCACACATCGACTGGCTTGACGATGATCGATCCGTCCACAGTGACTGAGTCAATGAATGCTTCACGCATGCATTTAATGATGAGTTTTCTACTCGTCTGTCTCGTGCTGCTGCAACTGCAACAGTAGGGGGCCAAGAATGCTCGCTTCGCTTCGCGCACTATCCTCATTTCTCGTGCTCGCGCCCCTGTCTACTCTGCTACTCACTCAGCCAGACAGACAGGGAGGGACCAGTGAGCCAATCGGTTTTCCGTCCATGCGCTGGAGCTAGTTAGTCTACCTGCGGAGTGAAAATCGCATGCACCACTTAGTTACTTACTTGGCCACAGAGAGTGAGAGAGACAAGAGGGGAGTGATCGAAGTGAGCGCTTTGACAACTGATGTACATGTATCCATAGACACACATTGCCACACCGGCGAAGGGTTTGCTCCTCAGTTTTTTCTGCTCCACTGACTGACTGCATCTCACCGATCGATGACGTGCTGGTGGCTGTGTGCGTGTTTGCTTACGTGTCTCTTCCTGGCTGTGCGGCAAGTTGCTCGACGGCATGCGGCGACGTGCACTCTGCAGTGCAAATCGATCCGTATGTGATCTGTCATCTTGCTTCGGCGTACGGTGAAGACGCGTGTTGGTCCAACAGCAAACCAGAGCTGAACCCTACCCTCAAGATCGTCTCGCCACCAAAGCTGGCTGACACACCAAGCAGACCACTTCGTGACAGGATCCCTTTGGGGTTACAGACCCGAGTCTCGTTAAACACAATAACCAACCAACCAACTTCACGCTCGTCAGCGTTTGCATAGCTCATCTCAATTGCTAGTGATATGACTGTCACCAGTGCGATATCACGCGTTCCGAGGCGCGGCGAGATGGGACATCCTCTGTCCCACTCATTCGCGTGCGTCTTTTCCTCAATTCTCTCTCTCCTGGGTGACAGTGAAGATGCAGCAGCAGCAGCAGCAGCAGCATCCCTTCACGTACATCTTCGTTGGTCGGCGCACATTCTACCTGCTCAGCCTCACAGACATACTCCAGCTGAAAGCCACCTGCACATGCCTCAGAGGTCTCTTCGGAGCGGCCCAGCT